>APFE031540242.1:121820-158421 GCA_000404065.3 Pinus taeda | reverse complement strand
AAAAATATTAATTTTTTTTTAACGTTTTTTAAATTATTAAAACACTTTCATTTTCCTTGTATCACAATTTAAGTCATTCATTTTTAGTAATACTATATGACATTTTTCTTAACACAAGTTATCATTTTCCTGGTATCACAATTGAAGTAATTTATTTTTATTTTTATTCTATCACAATTTAAAGTCATTCATTTTAAGTAATACTACATGAAATTTGTTATGATATTTCTTTATATTAATCTAACTTTTTTAAGGCCTATGTTTAAACACCTTTAAGTTTTTAAAGTATCATTAAATTTTTCATGCGAGGGTTGTAATGTTAGAATAGATTAGGTAAATATGACTTGGTCAAATTACCAGTATCCACAATATTCGGGTTGTAATGTTAGAATAGATTAGGTAAATATGACTTAGTCAAACTACCATTATCCACAATATTGTGTTTGATGCAGCTTATTTTATAGGCTAAAGACATCCAGGATTATTAATCTGCCTAACTAGTAAAATCAAACAATACATATCTTTCTTTGAAAAAAATAAATACATTAAAATTTAATTAATTAAAAAACAAAAAATATTACAATATTATAGTTTTAATAATTACGTTCAACTTAATTTTTTTTTTAATTTTAATATTTTTTTACAATATTTTAATATTATGATGTAATAATTAGTTTTATTTTAGAAAAAGGATTTTCACTTAGTAATTTAATTAAGATAACTCAAATTTAAATAAATAATATCGTGGTTTTCGACTTTTCCTTTAACGATTTCAGAGATAAGTACTATGTTTTAAGTTTTTAAATTATCATTAAATTTTTCATGCCAGGGTTGTAATGTTAGAATAGATTAGGTAAGTATGACTTGGTCAAATTACCAGTATCCACAATATTCTATTTGTAATGTTATAATAGATTAGGTAAATATGACTTAGTCAGATTTCGAGTATCCTATGTTTCACAATCTTTGTGTTTTTAGCTTATTATTAAATTTTTCATGCCAGGGTTGTAATGTTAGAATAGATTAGGTAAATATGACTTGGTCAAATTACCAGTATCCACAATATTCTATTTGTAATGTTAGAATAGATTAGGTAAATATGACTTAGTCAAATTACCAGTATCCACAATATGCGTGTTTGATGCAGCTTATTTATAGGCTAAAGACATCCAGGATTATTAATCTGCCTAACTAGTAAAATCAAACAATACATATCTTTCTTTGAAAAAAATAAATACATTAAAATTTAATTAATTAAAAAACAAAAAATATTACAATATTATAGTTTTAATAATTACGTTCAACTTAATTTTTTTAATATTTTTTTACAATATTTTAATATTATGATGTAATAATTAGTTTTATTTTAGAAAAAAGGATTTTCACTTAGTAATTTAATTAAGATAACTCAAATTTAAATAAATAATATCGTGGTTTTCGACTTTTCCTTTAACAATTTGAGAGATAAATATCTATTTTCATCTATAAAAAATTATGTATGATTTATATAAGGAAGTGGGTTTGTAGAAAAGAAAATGTATACAAAGTTATTTAAGATTTATATAGAGAAGTGGGTTTGTAAAAGAAAAGTATTAAAAGTTTTTTTAGCCTTACTTTGCATATTAATACATAAGAGCGTCCCTTTGAACATGGAAAACGGGAAGGATAAAGAACTTAAGTTTAGAGCCATGCATTCTTCAGGTAAACTGTATAAACTGTATTTAGCTGCTAAACTGTATATCTCCTTCTGTCAAAATAGTTGTAGGCTACTTTGTTTTGGTTCAATAATTGTTAGGGAATATTGAGAAAAGGAACTTTCTTCTATGCAAAGTGTTGAATGACTTTATATGCATTGATGAATACATGAATATGTGAAATAATATATGTGTAGAATAAGACTTGTTTGCATAAGAAATTGAAATATTTTTTGTACAACATTGTTCTGCATGGTTTATTGAGTCGAGAGTCTCATCATATTCATACGTCAACACCCCCTCCGAAGACAAATAAGAAAGTACACTAAAATTTCCACTAAAATAAATCAGATACTCTTTTTTAGAGCAAACCAACATTAGATAGATTAGGACCTTGGGATAAGAGAGTGAGTCAACTACCCAAGGTTGCAAATCAAACTAGTGTCGTTAAAGAGTGAAAAATCCTTCTGCACTCATATTACCAGGACCACTCCACTCAAAACGGAGTGAAATACGAGACAACATTGGATTGTAATCGAAGGTAGCCCGCCTTCTTTCACAACTCCTTTGGGCATTCTGTGTAACAGGGGTCCCTTCGAGGATTTCGGAACTGAGTCGGGGACTCAGGTATATTGCCCACACAGCGTGCTGTCTACGACTATGTCCCCCCTGGTAATGTCTGTGATTTGAGGTATCTCTAGTGGCCAATACTTCTAGGTACAAACCTAAGGTGACTGGGACGGGCTGTCCTGGTACCTCAAACAGACGGACCTACTTTGTCTTCATTTTTTGGGAGGGTGCTCGTCTTCACGAGAGTACTTGGCCCCTCAATCTGAGGTACGGGCAAAGCTAGCTCAAAAGTAACCGTAACCGTACATTTGGCCATCCTTCTCTCTTACTCATTGAGAGACTGGGTTTCATCTCCAGTAATTGGTGTTTATCAAACAAGGTACTTTCACTTTGTTTGTTGATTGTAATTTTTAGTGTATTTTTTCTTTTTAAGTACCCGAGTGCTATCGTTTTTGAAACTTAAAGAATATCACCTTAAAATTTATCGGGTAAAATATACCAGTCATTGTGACTACATCCGGCCCTCACCGTCAATCCAGATGGTTGTTAGGACTTCCTCCACTCACTGTGGAGAATCTGCCCAGATCCACTGACTCGGTTTCTTCATCTTCGAAGAATCAGTCTCCTAAATTGCACACGGTGTCTATGTGGACAGCTGACAATTTGTTTATTTGATTCAACAACGGCTAATATGAAATCCTCTATTCTTCATGAAGAAGAATTCCATTCCTAATTTCACTTGCAAGGCTGCAAGGGATTTCTGTTTGAAATCTTCTCAGAATTGATGGAATCAATAGATGTTACTATTGAAAAAACAGATGAGTCCAAATTAATATCACATGGATCTTTTGATACACTAGTACTTCCACCTAAGCTAACCTTAAGTGGCAACACCTACAAGGTCATATCATCTTTAATAGTGTTGTGAATGACAATTTACTCTCAAACCTTCTGCCCTTATTATTGTTTCACCATTGAAAGTTAGCATTGCTATATTAGTTCCCTCATTCACATCACATTATTCTTTACATGACTTTTGTGCTGTGGTGATTTGATGAATTCCAGGTACTACTATCACAGAAATAGAATCCCTCTATTAATATTATGGAGCCAACATTGACTACAAATGCCATTCCTCTGCTACTGAATGGTTCCACTGATATTCAACTGCTGCTCCAGATAATCGATATTGGTTCTGTTACATCATCAAAAACAACATCCTCACACTTTTGCATTACTCTATCTGATGGAACACATCAACACAAGACCTTGCTACCATCAACATATAACCAACAAGTTGCATCTGAAGACATTCAAATCGGCTTAATAATTCTGCTTAAAAAAGCAGCTTGCACGGTGCTTCAAACCTCCTCGTAAGGCCCAACATTTGAATTTACCCTTTTCTATTTTTTGTCTTCTATACGCTTCTTGCATTACATAGAAAAAAAAAACAAAATCTTCATTAATTCATTTCTAGTTGTGATGCGCTCAGCATCATTGACGAAGGACTCGTCAACACTGCTACATGCAAAGGCAGGTACATCCCAAGTTAGCTCTTCATCAATAATAGATACCTTGCCCTCTGTAGTTACTCCACCAATTACGGCAACAACTACAACAATTCCATTCACGGCACTCAATCCTGCTCGAAAATATTGGTCAATCCAAGGTAGAGCATCTGCAAAAACATCATTGAAGACTTACAACAATGTGCGAGGGTCAGGAAAAGTTTTTGGGTTTGACCTTATCAATTGTGATAAGGAAGAGATCCACCTTTCTGCATTTGCTGAATTGGCTGAATCTCTTTACAGTCTAATTCAAGTTGGGCAGCTATACATTGTTTCAAATGGCACAATTAAAGAAGAAAATCCAAACTACAACCACCTCAAGAACAAATGGGAAATTTACTTGTTTTCTGCTTCCACTATCAATCCATGTCCAATAGATGATCCAACGTTTCCTTACCAGAGCTTTCACTTCAAGACTATTGCTGAAATAAAAAGTGCAAGTCCAAATACGAATGTGGATGTCATTGATGTTGTTACTTCCACCTCACCTGCATCAACAATTCGACGAAAAGACGGAAGTGAAACATTAAGAAGAACACTCATATTAAAAGACAAGTCGGGTTTTAGCATTGATGTAACATTATGGGGAGACCATTGTGGCTCTATAGGACAAAACCTTGCTGAATTCTACTCTTTAGACAACCCACCAATCCTTGCAATCAAAGGAGGTCGTGTCTCTGAATTTAATGGCACCACAATATGGACGATATCAACAAGCACTCTCATCATAAATCCACAGGTTGAAGAAACTCATCAACTACATGCATGGTTTCGTGAAACAGGTTATAGCTCTTCTTCTCCATCTTTGAGTAGAAACTATGGTGTTGCTTCGAAATGTGCCCTACCATGAAAGACGTTTCATGAAATTGCTGGCATGCAAACCTCCGATAAAGCATTATGGGTTTCAGTTCATGCAACAATAACTGCTCTTCACATGGATGACTTCTACTTTCTAGCATGTCCATTAGATTTCAATGGCAAACAATGCATGAAGAAGGTTGTGGAGCATTCTAACAATCTTTGGCATTGTACAAAATGTAACGACGACTTCGCAGATTGTGACTACCGTTACAAACTTAAAATTGAGCTATATGACCACACCGGGCACCTGCAGAATGTCACAGCTTTCAATGATACAGGAAACGAGCTCATGGGCATCACGGCAAAAGACCTGTTCCTTCTTTCTATCGAACCAACTGATCTGCAGGAAATTTGTGGCCAAATTTCAGGACACTGCTTCGTGCTAAAACTTTCCATTAAAGTAGATTACTTCAATGGTGTTCAATGCTTGCAACCAATACTGATAAATTCAGAAGAAATTCAATATGCCTCCGCATGCAAAGAAGTCCTCAATGACATTCAAGCAATGTCCACTTCAAAACGGCCTGTTGTTCACCGCCTTTGAAAAGTTTTTTAGGGTCTCTTCAAACACTATTGTTTTTACATAAACAAACATTTCTGCACAACTCATTGTTTCATATTGTTGTAAATTACACCCATGTTATTGTGATGCACACTGTTGCTGCAAATACTCTCTTCCAGTTATTCCAAAATATGTATGTTTACCACTTTTCATTTTACATAATAAAGATATCAACATTTGTAAATACTTACCACATAATTTTCCCGTTCGTTGTTTACATGTCTATACATTGATCTCTTGCTTGCTAATCTATTCATGCTATCATTCAAAGTTGTTAAAAAAAGAAGAAGAAGGCGGTAGCAAAATCTTGGTTATTTTTCTCCTTTCCTCTCAATAATAGATGCCAGAATAACATATGATTTTATAGTACTCCTAATTGCATGTTTTTACTTCTACCTAATCTACCTACATTCATTGATGTTCAAATAGAAAAAAATATTTCTAAAACTTGTAATACAGTCTCCAAACATGCAACACGTGTTTATGAAAATTAACACTAATTGTTTGTACCTATTTAGATATGCCAAAAAAAAATCAAAATGTGGACAAACACGAGCGGCGACGTCTTCTTTATGCACAAGAAAAGGTTACAATAAATGCACGGCGGAGACTACTTTATAAAAACCATAACAACCCTACTACTTCCTCTACATCCATTCCCACCTCTAATGCTCTCCCAACTATACAAACCAACCCATCTCACCTTCATCAAATCCAATATAACCCTCCCCTTAATGAAGAACACTGTCACTTTCGAGAAAGGATTGATGAAATTTCTAGCATGCATGTTTGCACAATATGCAAAGAAGCATACCCAGGAATAAAAACAAAGCTTTTACACGATAGACTTTCTTGTTTTCGTTGTGCATCATCTAAATCTACCAATCGTTTTTCTGAACTAAACAACATGAACCCTGGTGAACAACCCTATGTCCTTCAACAATTAACACAAGTTGAAGAAATGCTCATTGCACGTGTAAACCCCATTCTACAAGTCACTCATGCTCGCGGTGGTCAATATAAATATAGTGGCCATACAATTAGCTTCCCTCAAGACATCACCACTATTGCCAAATACTTACCCCGAATGATTTTCGACTTAGACATCCTCATTGTGAAAAGGCAAAATCCATCTGAAAAGGCATATGAATTCTTCATTTGCAAATCATGTGTCCTTGCAGCCCTTGAATACAAAACAAAAAATGACCCTTACTACTGTGATGTTCAATTCAATTCATCTGCTATTTCTGCACTACCAGATCACCCTACCGATATTTCTTCTCTTCTCCATAATGTAACCACCTCTTCTTTTGAACACCATCAAACCAATATTCATTCTACTTATGATACTGATGTCATGCTACCTCCATTAGAAATCCAACCCTCTTCTTTCGTTCCAATACTCCCAAATCCAAGTACTGAGCTTGAACACAATTGTAATTATTTGCACTTGACCCATTCAAATTCAACAAGCTCTATCAATTGGCCTCCAATATCTTTAACAGCTATGAATGAATACAACACCATAGGCCTCTTTGCCATGGCATTCCCCACACTCTTCCCTACAGGCATTGCCATGATCATGCAACCAAGACTTACAAAAGTTGAGATGCATGAATATGCTTTACACTTGATGCACTACCATGATAACCGATTTGGCCAACACCTAAGATTCCGCTATTATCTTTATAACATTCTAATGCGCCATCGTAGCCAAATTACTGCTAGTGTTTTTGTGAAAAAGTACATTGAGAACAACTTGCCAACAATGGTTTCAGACCTACGACAGTGTCTTCGTGACTCTCAAGATTCAAGATTTCCAGAGCAAATAATGCAGTTCGGTTCAGAACTACGGGGAACACGGTCTTTCTGGAATAGACGACGATCTGAGCTGACTGACATGATCATGCAAATAGGAAGTCCGACATTATTTTTCACTCAGTGCAGCTGATACTAAATGGCATGACTTGCACATGATCATGCTTGACAGTGTTCCTTCCAATTCAGTCAACCACTTCCAATGGAAAATCCAAAACATAATTAAGAACCCACATCTAACAGCCCAATATATGCATTGCAGATTTACAATTTTTCTCGAAGAAATCCTGCAAAAAGGCCTCCATGCAGTAGACTATTGGTGCAGGTATTTTCTAATATCCATTTCCTTCTACATTAATTTTCTACATTGCATATATATGTTTTAACAAGATTTTGCCTTCATATTATATTCAGATATGAATGGCAACATAGAGGATCTGCACACATTCATGGCTTCCTCTGGCTACAAAATGCACCAAACATGGACACAATTGACTGGAACAATGCATTAGAAATTGCTAATGCACAGAAATATTTCGACCACTACGTAACAGCCTGGAATCCACGTCAAGCAAAACACCGAAATATTCTGCATCGCCAATCAACAATTCATAACCCATGTCTTCTTGACACAACATCAATATTCACATCCAATCAGTTTGAAGACTATACAGAGCTTGTCAACTGCATTCAACGTCATACAAAGTGTCATGAGTCTTCTTGTCTTCGCAAGAAAGACAATGTACTTAGCTGCCGGTATGGAGTACCGTGGGAGTTGAAGTCCACATCTTCACTTTTCATTGATGATAAAGGTCATAAAACCTATGTCGATGCACGCAATGATGAAAGATTGAATATTCACAATGCCGATCTACTCTCTATTTGGAGAGCAAATGTTGATTGCCAACCAGTGCTTTCTCGCCATGCTGTGTTAAAATATATTTCAAAATATGCAGCAAAATCAGAAACAAGATCTGAGAGCTACCGTCAAATGCTATCACGGCTATCACAAAGCACCATACCAGAAGCACCTACTGTTGTCGTTATCCGAAAACTCCTTACAGAAACCATTGCAGATAGAGACATTGGAGCACAAGAAATATGCCATATGTTGCAAAAGCTACCTCTTTCTCTCAGCAGCCATACATTTCGGTCTTTGAATGTCAACATGACTGTTTTCAAACGTGTTTCACAAGATACTGAGAACGCTGGTTTGACACCAAACTTTATCCTTGCATACATGAACAGACCTGTCTCATTGGAATCACTACCCCTCCTTGAAGCTTCACACTCATGGTCATATTCTTCCCAGCGGAAAAAAAATCAATGGAAACACATATTCCCACCAATGATTGTACATTAAAATTTAATTAATTAAAAAACAAAAAATATTATAATAATATAGTTTTAATAACTACGTTCAACTTAATTTTTATTTTTAATATTTTTTTACAATATTATAATATTATGATGTAATAATTAGTTTTATTTTAGAAAAAAGGATTTTCACTTAGTAATTTAATTAAGATAACTCAAATTTAAATAAATAATATCGTGGTTTTCGACTTTTCCTTTAACGATTTGAGAGATAAATACCTATTTTCATCTATAAAAAATTATGTATGATTTATATAGGGAAGTGGGTTTGTAGAAAAGAAAATGTATACAAAGTTATTTAAGATTTATATAGAGAAGTGGGTTTGTAAAAGAAAAGTATTAAAAGTTTTTTTAGCCTTACTTTGCATATTAATACATAAGAGCGTCCCTTTGAACATGGAAAATGGGAAGGATAAAGAACTTAAGTTTAGAGCCATGCATTCTTCAGGTAAACTGTATAAACTGTATTTAGCTGCTAAACTGTATATCTCCTTCTGTCAAAATAGTTGTAGGCTACTTTGTTTTGGTTCAATAATTGTTAGGGAATATTGAGAAAAGGAACTTTCTTCTATGCAAAGTGTTGAATGACTTTATATGCACTGATGAATACATGAATATGTGAAATAATATATGTGTAGAATAAGACTTGTTTGCATAAGAAATTGAAATATTTTTTGTACAACATTGTTCTGCATGGTTTATTGAGTCGAGAGTCTCATCATATTCATACGTCAACACCCCCTCCGAAGAAAAATAAGAAAGTACACTAAAATTTCCACTAAAATCAATCAGATACTCTTTTTTAGAGCAAACCAACATTAGATAGATTAGGACCTTGGGATAAGAGAGTGAGTCAACTACCCAAGGTTGCAAATCAAACTAGTGTCGTTAAAGAGTGAAAAATCCTTCTGCACTCATATTACCAGGACCACTCCACTCAAAACGGAGCGAAATACGAGACAAAATTGGATTGTAATCGAAGGTAGCCCGCCTTCTTTCACAACTCCTTTGGGCATTCTGTGTAACGGGGGTCCCTTCGAGGATTTCGGAATTGAGTCGGGGACTCAGGTATATTGCCCACACAGCGTGCTGTCTACGACTATGTCCCCCCTGGTAATATCTGTGATTTGAGGTATCTCTAGTGGCCAATACTTCTAGGTACTTACCTAAGGTGACTGGGACGGGCTGTCCTGGTACCTCAAACAGATGGACCTACTTTGTCTTCATTTTTTGGGAGGGTGCTCGTCTTCACGAGAGTACTTGGCCCCTCAATCTAAGGTACGGGCAAAGCTCAAAAGTAACCGTAACCGTACATTTGGCCATCCTTCTCTCTTACTCATTGAGAGACTGGGTTTCATCTCCAGTAATTGGTGTTTATCAAACAAGGTACTTTCACTTTGTTTGTTGATTGTAATTTTTAGTGTATTTTTTCTTTTTAAGTACCCGAGTGCTATCGTTTTTGAAACTTAAAGAATATCACCTTAAAATTTATCTGGTAAAATATACCAGTCATTGTGACTACATTCGGCCCTCACCGTCAATCCAGATGGTTGTTAGGACTTCCTCCTCCACTCACTGTGGAGAATCTGCCCAGATCCACTAACTCGGTTTCTTCATCTTCGAAGAATTAGTCTCCTAAATTGCACACGGTGTCTATGTGGACAGCCGACAATTTGTTTATTTGATTCAACAACGGCTAATATGAAATCCTCTATTCTTCATGAAGAAGAATTCCATTCCTAATTTCACTTGCAAGGCTGCAAGGGATTTCTGTTTGAAATCTTCTCAGAATTGATGGAATCAATAGATGTTACTATTGAAAAAATAGATGAGTCCAAATTAATATCACATGGATCTTTTGATGCACTAGTACTTCCACCTAAGCTAACCTTAAGTGACAACACCTACAAGGTCATATCATCTTTAATAGTGTTGTGAATGACAATTTACTCTCAAACCTTCTGCCCTTATTATTGTTTCACCATTGAAAGTTAGCATTGCTATATTAGTTCCCTCATTCACATCACATTATTCTTTACATGACTTTTGTGCTGTGGTGATTTGATGAATTCTAGGTACTACTATCACAGAAATAGAATCCCTCTATTAATATTATGGAGCCAACATTGACTACAAATGCCATTCCTCTGCTGCTGAATGGTTCCACTGATATTCAACCGCTGCTCCAGATAATCGATATTGGTTCTGTTACATCATCAAAAACAACATCCGCACACTTTTGCATTACTCTATCTGATGGAACACATCAACACAAGACCTTGCTACCATCAACATATAACCAACAAGTTGCATCTGAAGACATTCAAATCGGCTTAATAATTCTGCTTAAAAAAGCAGCTTGCACGGTGCTTCAAACCTCCTCGTCAGGCCCAACATTTGAGTTTACCCTTTTCTATTTTTTGTCTTCTATACGCTTCCTGCATTACATAGAAAAAAAAACAAAATCTTCATTAATTCATTTCTAGTTGTGATGCGCTCAGCATCATTGATGAAGGACTCGTCAACACTGCTACATGCAAAGGCAGGTACATCCCAAGTTAGCTCTTCATCAACAATAGATACCTTGCCCTCTGTAGTTACTCCACCAATTACGACAACAACTACAACAATTCAATTCACGGCACTCAATCCTGCTCGAAAATATTGGTCAATCCAAGGTAGAGCATCTGCAAAAACATCATTGAAGACTTACAACAATGTGCGAGGGTCAGGAAAAGTTTTTGGGTTTGACCTTATCAATTGTGATAAGGAAGAGATCCACCTTTCTGCATTTGCTGAATTGGCTGAATCTCTTTACAGTCTAATTCAAGTTGGGCAGCTATACATTGTTTCAAATGGCACAATTAAAGAAGAAAATCCAAACTACAACCACCTCAAGAACAAATGGGAAATTTACTTGTTTTCTGCTTCCACTATCAATCCATGTCCAATAGATGATCCAACGTTTCCTTACCAGAGCTTTCACTTCAAGACTATTGCTGAAATAAAAAGTGCAAGTCCAAATACGAATGTGGATGTCATTGATGTTATTACTTCCACCTCACCTGCATCAACAATTCGACGAAAAGACGGAAGTGAAACATTAAGAAGAACACTCATATTAAAAGACAAGTCGGGTTTTAGCATTGATGTAACATTATGGGGAGACCATTGTGGCTCCATAGGACAAAACCTTGCTGAATACTACTCTTTAGAAAACCCACCAATCCTTGCAATCAAAGGAGGTCGTGTCTCTGAATTTAATGGCACCACAATAGGGACGATATCAAAAGCACTCTCATCATAAATCCACAGGTTGAAGAAACTCATCAACTACATGCATGGTTCCGTGAAACAGGTTATAGCTCTTCTTCTCCATCTTTGAGTAGAAACTATGGTGTTGCTTCGAAATGTGCCCTACCATGAAAGACGTTTCATGAAATTGCTGGCATGCAAACCTCCGATAAAGCAATATGGGTTTCAGTTCATGCAACAATAACTGCTCTTCACATGGACGACTTCTACTTTCTAGCATGTCCATTAGATTTCAATGGCAAACAATGCATGAAGAAGGTTGTGGAGCATTCTAACAATCTTTGGCATTGTACAAAATGTAACGGCGACTTACCAGATTGTGACTACCGTTACAAACTTAAAATTGAGCTATATGACCACACCGAGCACCTGCAGAATGTCACAGCTTTCAATGATGCAGGAAACGAGCTCATGGGCATCACGGCAAAAGACCTGTTCCTTCTTTCTATCGAACCAACTAATCTGCAGGAAATTTGTGGCCAAATTTCAGGACACTGCTTCGTGCTAACACTTTCCATTAAAGCAGATTACTTCAATGGTGTTGAACGCTTGCAACCAATACTGATAAATTTAGAAGAAATTCAATATGCCTTCGCATGCAAAGAAGTCCTCAATGACATTCAAGCAATGTCCACTTCAAAACGGCCTGTTGTTCACCGCCTTTGAAAAGTTTTTTAGGGTCTCTTCAAACACTATTGTTTTTACATAAACAAACATTTCTGCACAACTCATTGTTTCATATTGTTGTAAATTACACCCATGTTATTGTGATGCACACTGTTGCTGCAAATACTCTCTTCCAATTATTCCAAAATATGTATGTTTACCACTTTTCATTTTACATAATAAAGATATCAACATTTGTAAATACTTACTACATAATTTTCCTGTTCGTTGTTTACATGTCTATACATTGATCTCTTTCTTGCTAATCTATTCATGCTATCATTCAAAGTTGTTAAAAAAAGAAGAAGAAGGCGGTAGCAAAATCTTGGTTATTTTTCTCCTCTCCTCTCAATAATAGATGCCAGAATAACATATGATTTTATAGTACTCCTAATTGCATGTTTTTCCTTCTACCTAATCTACCTACATTCACTGATGTTCAAATAGAAAAAAATATTTCTAAAACTTGTAATACAGTCTCCAAACATGCAACACGTGTTATGAAAATTAACACTAATTGTTTGTACCTATTTAGATATGCCAAAAAAAAATCAAAATGTGGACAAACACGAGCGGCGATGTCTTCTTTATGCACAACAAAAGGATACAATAAATGCACGGCGGCAACTACTTTATAAAAACCGTAACAGCCCTACTACTTCCTCTACATCCCTTCCCACCTCTAATGCTCTCCCAACTATACAAACCAACCCATCTCACCTTCATCAAATCCAATATAACCCTCCCCTTAATGAAGAACATCGTTGCTTTCGAGAAAGGATTGATGAAATTTCTAGCATGCATGTTTGCACAATATGCAAAGAAGCATACCCAGGAATAAAAACAAAGCTTTTACACGATATACTTTCTTGTTTTCGTTGTGCATCATCTAAATCTACCAATCGTTTTTCTGAACTAAACAACATGAACCCTGGTGAACAACCCTATGTCCTTCAACAATTAACACAAGTTGAAGAAATGCTCATTGCACGTGTAAACCCCATTCTACAAGTCACTCATGCTCGTGGTGGTCAATATAAATATAGTGGCCATACAATTAGCTTCCCTCAAGACGTCACCATTATTGCCAAATACTTACCCCGAATGATTTTTGACTTAGACATCCTCATTGTGAAAAGGCAAAATCCATCTGACAAGGCATATGAATTCTTCGTTTGCAAATCATGTGTCCTTGCAGCCCTTGAATACAAAACAAAAAATGACCCTTACTACTGTGATGTTCAATTCAATTCATCTGCTATTTCTGCACTACCAGATCACCCTACCGATATTTCTTCTCTTCTCCATAATGTAACCACCTCTTCTTTTGAACCCCATCAAACCAATATTCATTCTACTTATGATACTGATGTCATGCTACCTCCATTAGAAATCCAACCCTCTTCTT
The DNA here is from genome assembly GCA_000404065.3 of Pinus taeda. Taxonomy (NCBI): domain Eukaryota; kingdom Viridiplantae; phylum Streptophyta; class Pinopsida; order Pinales; family Pinaceae; genus Pinus; species Pinus taeda. The sequence goes on along the minus strand of APFE031540242.1, from coordinate 144,582 downwards.
TCGTTCCAATACTCCCAAATCCAAGTACTGAGCTTGAACACAATTGTAATTATTTGCACTTGACCCATTCAAATTCAACAAGCTTTATCAATTGGCCTCCAATATCTTTAACAACTATGAATGAATACAACACCATAGGCCTCTTTGCCATGGCATTCCCCACACTCTTCCCTACAGGCATTGCCATGATCATGCAACCAAGACTTACAAAAGTTGAGATGCATGAATATGCTTTACACTTGATGCACTACCATGATAACCGATTTGGCCAACACCCAAGATTCCGTTATTATCTTTATAACATTCTAATGCGCCATCGTAGCCAAATTACTGCTAGTGTTTTTGTGAAAAAGTACATTGAGAACAACTTGCCAACAATGGTTTCAAACCTACGACAGTGTCTTCGTGACTCACCAGATTCAAGATTTCCAGAGCAAATAATGCAGTTCGGTTCAGAACTACGGGGAACACGGTCTTTCTGGAATAGACGATGATCTGAGCTGACTGACATGATCACGCAAATAGGAAGTCGGACATTCTTTTTCACTCAGTGCAGCTGATACTAAATGGCATGACTTGCACATGATCATGCTTGACAGTGTTCCTTCCAATTCAGTCAACCACTTCCAATGGAAAATCCAAAACATAATTAAGAACCCACATCTAACAACCCAATATATGCATTGCAGATTTACAATTTTTCTCGAAGAAATCCTGCAAAAAGGCCTCCATGCAGTAGACTATTGGTGCAGGTATTTTCTAATATCCATTTCCTTCTACAGTAATTTTCTACATTGCATATATATGTTTTAACAAGATTTTGCCTTCATATTATATTCAGATATGAATGGCAACATAGAGGATCTGCACACATTCATGGCTTCCTCTGGCTACAAAATGCACCAAACATGGACACAATTGACTAGAACAATGCATTAGAAATTGCTAATGCACAGAAATATTTCGACCACTACGTAACAGCCTGGAATCCACGTCAAGCAGAACACCGAAATATTCTGCATCACCAATCAGCAATTCATAACCCATGTCTTCTTGACACAACATCAATATTCACATCCAATCAGTTTGAAGACTATACAGAGCTTGTCAACTGCATTCAATGTCATACAAAGTGTCATGAGTCTTCTTGTCTTCGCAAGAAAGACAATGTACTTAGCTGCCGGTATGGAGTACCGTGGGAGTTGAAGTCCACAACTTCACTTTTCATTGATGATAAAGGTCATAAAACCTATGTCGATGCACGCAATGATGAAATATTGAATATTCACAATGCCGATCTACTCTCTATTTGGAGAGCAAATGTTGATTGCCAACCAGTGCTTTCTCGCCATGCTGTGTTAAAATATATTTCAAAATATGCAGCAAAATCAGAAACAAGATCTGAGAGCTACCGTCAAATGCTATCACGGCTGTCACAAAGCACCATTCCAGAAGCACCTACTGTTGTCGTTATCCGAAAACTCCTTACAGAAACCATTGCAGATAGAGACATTGGAGCACAAGAAATATGCCATATGTTGCAAAAGCTACCTCTTTCTCTCAGCAGCCATACATTTTGGTCTTTGAATGTCAACATGACTATTTTCAAACGTGTTTCACAAGATACTGAGAACGCTGGTTTGACACCAAACTTTATCCTTGCATACATGAACAGACCTGTCTCATTGGAATCACTACCCCTCCTTGAAGCTTCACACTCATGGTCATATTCTTCCCAGCGGAAAAAAAATCAATGGAAACACATATTCCCACCAATGATTTTACATGTATTGCCCCGTTACGATGTCATTCCTTCCTCTGATGATCCTTCTTACATCACATTTTGCTGGAGTGAATTACTATTGTATTTCCCCTTCCGAACACTCCCCAATGATATTGGTTCAACTGATGCAGAAATTATTGCACACTGGGAACCAAAAAAGGGTACATATACACCATGGTATGTCCATCGTGAAATTGATAACCCACAAATCCCACATACTGATGATCAAACTACCCCCGACATCCCTCCTGATTCCATGCAGATGAATGAATGGAAAATCCTCTCTCAACTTCACCCAGGTTACAATTTTGCAGTTGATGACCTTGACATGATTGGCTACCGTGACTTCGATGCCAACCACAATTGGTCACATAATACTATCCCTCCCCACTTGCAAGAAACTGCCATAAATTTCGTTGAATTCAACCGCTCAATGATTCAAAACCAACATCATTCTTTTTCCAACCTTCCCCAAGATCACACATTATCTGCTACCCAAAACATAGCCTTCACCACTATTTTTTCACACTTTAAAACCCCTTCACCAAAACCCCCACGCAAAATCATCATACAAGGAACAGCTGGGACAGGAAAATCCCATTTGATTAAATGTCTACACCATGCATTTTCTGAAAACTCACCAGCAAACAAAAACCCTTTGTTGTTACTTGCACCAACAGGTGTTGCATCTTTCAACATAAATGCCCTCACAATTCACTCCGCCCTTCGTATCCCTATCCAAACAATGCATCCTCTTGAAGGCCAACCACTCCTACAACTGCAAGAGCAACTCCGTCATGTAGAGTACATTCTCATTGATGAAATGAGCTTCATTGGTCCAAAAATGCTTACTCGCATTGACGATCGTCTAAGAGAGGCATTCCCTCTTCATCGAAATGCACCATTTGGTAATCGCTCAATTATCCTTGTCGGAGATTTAGGCCAGCTACCACCTGTAAAAGACATTCCTTTATATGCTGGGACATCGCGTGGCACTGCACTTTGGCGCAGCTTCGACATATTCATAACACTTTCAACTATTTTTCGCCAACAAGGAGATAGCCCGTCCCAGATTTCTTTCCGACAAATACTCACAAATCTTAGGAATGGAATATCTACACTTGAAGATTGGCAACACCTAATGTCAGGAACAAGTTCGTCTCTTACACATGAAGAGCAATGCACATTTGAAGAATCCATGCACCTATATGCAATAAACAACTCAGTTGTTTTGCATAATAAGAAAATGCTTAAAAAATTGAACATCTGAGTAGCGGTTTGCTCTGTAGAACAACAAAGGCAGAAAACTCGTACTACAATAGAAGATGAGATTTTGCCTGCAAAAGTTCTCTTATGCAATGAACAAAAGGTTATGCTCACCAGCAACTTATGGGTACATGCAGGCCTCGTCAATGGCGCACTTGGGAAGGTCATCTCAATATTTTATTCTATTGGTTCAAAGCCCCCAGAATTACTATCCTTCATGGTTGTCGACTTTATACAATACAAAGGAACACCATGGGACATTTCACACCCAACATATGTACCCATTTCTCCCATCACAAGGGGTGCACGCCGTCAAATACCACTTCAAATGGCATGGGATTTAACGATACACAAGTCACAAGGAATGACATTAGACAAAGCAACAGTAGACATCGGCACCAAAGAATGACAAGGGCTAACGTTCACTGCAATTTCAAGAGTGCGGTCATTGGCAGACACTCAAATCAATCGAGCATTCCCATTCTCACGGATTGCACAAATGCACGAGAATCCATATCTTAAGCGTAGACAACAAGAGGAATCATTGCTTGCATCAAAATCTATGCAGGAGAATATACTCTAGCCAATCGTACAACCTGTTTTCCAGAATTACCCACATGGTTAACACCACTTGTTGCAATAACCAAATTTCACATACATTTGCTTTCTATTACATTTAACCTCATATGGTTTTATATTAGTTTGAAATCGTTTATTTTATTTCAAATATTCAAACAAAATATTTCCCGCCAAGAACGGGAAGGTCTAGCATTCACTGCAATTTAGAAATTAAAAAAAAAAAATTATTTATTTTACTTCAGCGCTTTAAAAAAAATGCTTTCGTCAAACACATCCATTGTCACTTACAATGTTCTGTTTTTTGATTGAAACAGGTATGAATACAGGCTATTTATGATTGTTGTATGATTATTGCCAAGAAATTCAGCATCCTGCCCCAACAAACATTGCCTCTTTACCGTTTGCGTCCAACCATTGAATTGTTAAAGAAGGTAAAAGAAATACTTAAGATAACAATTAACATCCATGAAAGTGACACACACAGGAAAATGCAACATCAATTGCAGGAACAACCCTGTTGCCTATGCCATGCCCCATCATGCATATATGATTAGCTTCTCATTGTCAATTACATCTATATGTAATAGAATGCTCTTATTGTACATATGTTTAGAAGACAAAGAATACTTTCATTATATATATGTTTAGTTATTACCTGCCAAACATGTCTCTATGTGTAGACCATATGTAAAATTTCAAAAAATACATTGCAAAGCATGTACCTATCTCCTGTATATTTGCTTGTAATAAACACACAATACCAAGTAAAATATTTAGAAGTATTCAAGTGTAATAAGTCTAGTATGTTCCACCAGACATGATGCATAGTTATGGAGTGTCATAAGTGTTTATGTACCTACACTTTTAATATAAAACTCAGTTTACATAGATTTGGCCTTTTGAGTTTGGTTTCTATTGTTCATGGAATGCCAGATGTTATGCTACTCACGTTAAGTTATCTTTCCTTTTTGTTTTCAAAAATGTTATATAGGAATATGTATACCTTGCATGGGCTTCTGCAATGACATTTATAGAGTGGTTAGTTGTTTGTTTTTAAATTAGAATACATTTACATGAAATTTTTAAATTCTCTTCTTTTTTGTTTCAATCATGTCAACATTTTTAACTACATGTGAATGAATAGAAAGTCTTGTGGTTTTCTTTAAGTATTTCTACTTTGACATGCTGCTTTGTAATAAACTCTACAATATCAATAGCAGCTGAGAAGGAGGCCCAACCTTTTATAAAAATTCAACAATTCCAACTTCATAACTCTTTGTACCTTTTGGGACAATTGTTAGTAATATAAAGAAATAATCTAATCTAAAATTGGATTAATAAACGCTACATCAAAAAGTAGACATAAAAAAAAGTTTTAACTATGAATTATACTCCTAATAAATGAGAAGAATAAACTATGTTGTATATGGACACAGCATTACTATTCTCGTGCCCAACTTCACAATCCTATAGATGTGGCCTATTCAAAATAAAATACATGCATCATCTCACCCTTACATGCATCATCTCACCCTTAAAGCTATTTATAAGTTACCAGTATTTTTCAAAAATTGAATTTTTTTGCTGTAGTAGACATTGATCTATTTTTCACTTAAGAGACGGAGAACTATATTGAAATAGGTGTGGGTGTACTCGTTCCGAGAGTTCACAGTCGTTTAAATGTGAGCGATTAAAATAAAATTAAGGCCATCATCTCACCTTTAACTGAGAAAAGAAAAATCTAGTACAAGTTTTTTCTTAACTTTAGTATACATTTGACATAACAGACATAGATATATATTGAAAAACCTATACATAAAGTACCCGTTTTCATACATTTTGCATCTGATTTTAACTTAATAGACATAGATCTATAATGAAAAACCTATATAAGATATTTTATTAAGATCATCTGATTTTGACCAAACAGCCGTAGATAGATATTAAAATATTTGTAAACGTAGATACATGAACACTATTCCATTTTAATGATTTTTCTAGTATATTCTTTTGGGGCGGTAGATAGATATTAAAATATTTGTCAATATAGATATATGAACACTATTTCATTTTAATTTATCTAAAATTTAATAAAGATGTGTTGGAATAGTAATGATATTTTCATATGTAAGTTTTTTTTACTTTTGCTGAATTTATATAACAAAACAACTAAAAAATACAATTTAAACCACAAAAATCAGTATTTAACCAAAAGATTTCCATTAAAACTTATTAAAAAATCACAATATAAAATAATTTGTATGTTTTCAAAATCATGGAAATTGTAGATAAATAAGCTTAAAAATATAGAAAATTTAGCATGGTGAGAACAGTGGGGAGCTTCAGATTTAGAGACTTTGATAATAATTTTAATTTTCTCACCAGAATAAGTTCTATAGTTGAAATTGCCATACACTTTTTTCTACCTTGGAACAAAACTAACAACAGAATCTTAGAACCTCTCTATAAAATCAGACAACCTTGGAACAGTTAAGCACAGACAATTTATTAAAACTCAATAAAATTAAACAATAATAAAATATAAAAACAAACAAATATCCAATGAAAAAGCTGAACCAAACTCAATGCCAAATTGAAGCTGAATAATAAAATAACCTCAAATTCTCTTTACAACCTTATTTTTTTGTTTATTTATTATTTGTCTTTTACTAAACTTTTTTAAACTTAAACAACCAACCGTTACCGTTTCAAGTATATGTAATATGAAATAAAATCCCATTAAATAAAACCTTGTAACGTAATGACCTCCACACATACAATAAAACACATAAAAGACTGCGTGGCTTCATAAATAATTCCGTTACAGCTATGCTCTGGCGTTACCTTTGGCTTTTTATTAACTTTCATTACGATTTAGTTTCTAATAATTTTCCTTACAGCGATGCTTTCCAAGTGGGGATACCTTGCATACGACAAAACGGTTCGTAAGTTTGAGAATATGAAGAGGTTTAAGTTATACAATGAATCCACGTTGCAATGGGTAAAAATTAAATAATTTAAGTATAGTTTAAATATATGATTTGAATATATAGGTAAATTATTGTTGTTAATATTAATAATTAATCACAAAAATATTTATATATCTATATTTTAATTAGGTTATTTAATAAAAAAGTATTATGAAAAAAATAAAGTCTCCATTCTCATAGAAAGGACCATATACACTTAAAAATACTTGGATCCTAAAAATATATTTAAAAGTCAAACTTGAGCTAGGAAAAGAATTCAAATACATAAAAATACTACATGTGTAGTTATCATGCATGAAACCCAACACTAGTCTGCTAATACATGGCACATTTGATTTTTATAAATTCAATAGTTAGGTGGAATTTCAAGAGGTATGATGTCTATTTCACCTAATTCAATAAGTTTTTCCTTCCCTCGATAGATTGCCAAAGATCAAGAGAGCTTAAGCTCCATCCTTAGAAACTTTTATAACATGAATAACAAACTTTCACATGGTCCACATTTCGACCAATTTTAATAATAAAATATTATTTCTAATAGTACCTATGGTGTATCCAAATCTAAAATTGCAAGAACTTCAACAAAAATTTTAAGGATGATTTATACTTAATTGCTATGAATTTATTCAAAAAAGAACAAACAAACTTCATCCCAGCCTAGTTTTGATTTTGCAATATCTATATAAATACTATATTGTTGTGAATTTTTATTAGACATATGGATGAATGGATTTTGGTATGAAATTAGCCAAAGTAGCTTTGTTCTGTGAAAATGGAGGAGCTCAAAAATATATTAGGAATTAGAAAGAATGGTATATTAACAAACTTGGAAATTACTAATATTGATTAATAAATAAATTTATAATAAAATATTTACATTATAGAGCAATTTATTAATTAAATAATTTAATGATATTTAATAAAATTTTGATTGATTTTATAAGTTGTTTTTAGAATTTTTTAATTGAGTATAAAAGATAAATGTAATTTTTTGGACATTTAACATGGAGATGAAACATATATGCTGATCTAATTTTAAGTAAATCAAGACTTCCCTAGATAAATATGGGGATTTGAATCTAAAATCTAGTAATACATCATATTTCTCTTTCATGACCATCATCAATTAAACTATCTTTAAATATAAATAAAATAATAAATTAACAATAATTTAAAATAAAAATATTTTAAATTAAATATAATTTTATAAAACAAATCTACTAGATATTAAAAATAAATATTTGATAATTTTTTTATAAAATCAATTATATTTTATTTTACAATTCAAAATATTCCAAAAAAGACTATTTCATCTGTGAACCAATCATCTAATTGCATCGGGATCCACCTCATTTCGAACAAATATTATGCACCTAACTGGATCTGGATTCACTTCATTTCAAACAAATATTATACAGTAAATCAATAATTGATTCCACAACTTTTCATCCTATTGCGTATCACTTTATTCACGTATATAAAAAGGTAGTGAATTAAAAATACAGAATACTTAATATTTACGTCCATATCAAATACCACAATTTACATGTCTAACATAGTCACCAATAGCCGACTCGAGACCAGCACGAATACCTGCACAAATGTTTGCCAACTATACCGATGAAAATGGTTGGTATTGAGTGGAACAATTTATTGCTTTCGCCCCATTCCTCGTGCTATAAGCGATGAACATGCAAGTCTCACCCTCGAATGGAAAGTGTCATAAAGTCCATGCCAGGCAAGCCCAAGAAAATGAATTAACAATTAGGCAACTTATCCGCTGTTAATATGTTGAATGATGCTTAGTAATTGATACAAATTAATAATTTTAATATTTAAAAATGATTTTAATTAATTTTAGTTTTCTTAAATGATGAGAATAAAAATAAATTTAAAGTTTATTTTAATTTAATTGATTTTAATTTATACTTAATTTATTTGGATAGTAGGAAATAACCAATATTAATGTTAATGATTAACTTTTAAGGTTAGTGAATAATTTTTAATATTATTGTTGATCATAACAATATTTTTATTAAAATTTATTTAATTTGATTTTTATTTTTATTTAAAATATATAGAAAGTTAATATTAGTTGAATTAATTTGATCTATAAATTAGTTTTTATTTAGAATTACCAATCTTCTTAAAATTAAAGTTTTAAATATTTTATAATTCAAATTAATTTACTTTGAATGAATGAATTTGAATTGATTAATTCTAAGTTTAGGGTATAATACATATAGTTTTATTATTATATTTTAATTTAAGGTTAGTTATTATCTTAATTATAAAATTTTTTAAATATTTTTAATTAATTAATTTAAATTGCTTTTTAAAAAATATTTAAGATATATAAAAATTTATTTAGAATATTATTAAAATAAAATACATTATTTTTTTTAATTTTTATATTCTATTAACTTATTTTAGATTTAGTACTTTAGAAATTGATTTTAGAATGATTAATGGCTAATATCGAGATTAATGTTAATATTATCATTATTAAAAGTTTTAATTTTGATTAAGAATAATTTAATTAAGTTTATGATGAAAAAAATTTCGGCCTAATTAATTATTTTTTTTTAATTATTTAAAAGTATGTAAAAGTCTTTATTTTTAGTTAGAATGTAAATTAACAGTGAAAAATTGAAAGTTAGGATTAGCATTTAGTAATAATGTGAAGTGTAGAGAGAGAGAAGTAACGTTAGAGAAGGAGATGAAAGGTCAAGCACACAGAGGGAAGGGATAAGTTAGGAGAGGGTAAATTAGGATGTAAAAGTAGGAATCCAATTGTCACTTATTTTCCATCATTCATCTCAATTGAGGTTGTTAGGGTGTTTAAGTATTTCTATGGCTCCTATAAATTTTCTATGGTGATAATGATGAATTTTGGCTACCACACTGGAGTTTTCAATACATACATGATGATTGGTTTTACTGGAATGTTCAGCGAGATATGAGGTTCTTGAGCGGTTGTGCTCTATGTCGGCGTCATGTTCTTGAATCCTAGTAAGGATAGATCGACCACTTTCTCCAATGTAGGTCTTGCCACATGAACACGGAACCATGTCAACTCCTTTGTGGCATTTTGGATCAACTAGATTGTTCACCGATATTATGGATTTGCTGATAATATGCATGGGTTTGAAAGTGGTTTTAATTTTGTTCTTTTTTAAAATGTACGTGATTTTGTCTGTTGTGCCTAATATGTAGGAGAGGTGAACCTTGCCCAGGTGATCATCTAGAGGTTTTTCTTTTAGGATTCTCCACATTCCTAAAGGATTTGATCACTTGGTGTTTATTGTATCCATTCTTTATGAATACATCCATAATATGGTTTTTCTCTTTTTCAAAGTGATCTTGATATGAAATACGAACAACCCTGGTTGCTAGAGTGTTGAGAACACCAATTTTTTGGGATGGATGGTGGTGAGAGTTGTCATGTAGGTAATGTTCCGTGTGGGTTTTCTTACGATAGACCTAGTGAGATATGGAACCATATTAGTTTTTGTTGATTAGGATGTCAAGAAATGGAAGGCTATCATTTTCCTCTATTTCCATGGTGAATTTGATAGACAGTTTAGGTGTTGCAAGAAAGTATTTAATTTTTCTTTTCCATGAGGCCAAGTAATGAGAGTGTCATCAACAATCTTTTCCAAAGTTTGGGTTTTAATGGGGAAGGTTCAATAGCTCTAGTTTGAAAATTCTCCATAAAGAGGTTGGCAATGATAGGAGATAGAGGGGATCCCATGGCTACACCACAAGTTTGTTCATAAATTTCATCTCTAAAACTGAAGAAGGTAGATGTGAGATAGACCTCAATTAATTTGGTTGTGTCAGAGTTCATGATTTTATGGACCACTTTCATGGCTTCGTCTATGGGAATGTTGGTATAGAGTGATTTAACATCGAAACTGACTAATATGTCATTCGAATGTAGGTTTAGATCTTTGATCTCATTGATGAAGTGGGTGGAGTCTTTGATAAAGGAGCTTCTGTTGCCAACCAGAGGTTTTAATTTTTTAGCTAGGTATTTTTCCAAATGGTAAGATGGAACTCCTATAGTATTGACAATGGGTCTTATGGGGACACCTTCTTTGTGTATCTTTGGGGCTCCATAGATTATGGGGGTGTATGGGTTGTTTTCAATTAGATTTTTAGTGTTATGCTCTCTACTTGATTTTATCAGATTTTGTACATTTCTGGAGATGTTTTTTAAGGGATTCTTATTTAATTTAATGTAACAACCACTGTTAGTGAGGCGGTCTATCATCTTTCCATTATAATCATTTGTGTTCATTATCACAGTTGCACTACCTTTCTTAGCCCTCAGGACTACAATATCAGGGTTTTGGTTTAAGGTTTTGAGTGCTAGATGTCCTCATTTGGAAATATTACTTTTCGGCGGTTAGAATTTTGATGTAGGGTTACCTGTTCTATACCCACAATACGCATATAACCCTATGTATAAACCGTTTTCCCAGGAATAGATATGACTTACCAGGTCAAAACATCAATAATAGTGATGGTTAAGGCCCTTTCCATTATCTTTCATGTGGAAACATATTAATAGACTAACCATAATCTAAAATTTCGTTGTCGAGACTCATATCACCCCTTAACCTTTATCCCCTTTAATATCAAGACTCATGCAACTCCTCTAAGTCGTTATTAAAATTTGGGTCATACATAGGCTTAACCCACAAACCGCTATCGACGCTTTAATACTATTATAATCCTTTATAATAGTTATCACATAAACCCACATAGATCATAACTTTTCCGCCTTTCATAAGCCTTTAAATAGTTATCGATAAACACCTTTATCACCATCGGCCATCGTAGTTACCCACGATCTTACCACATATATGCTCTATCACCCCTCCGACTCTGATATGTGACTATCGGGCATGTTTCAAATAACGCTTTTACATTAAAAGAATCAGGCACACACTTTATGGAATACAAAGGAATGCATTGAAATCCTAACATGAACACATAAGGCCGGACTTCAAATTTTATAAGCCCGCATCTATATTTATTGTCGGGTTTTCCCTTCCATATCAAAACTTCCTCTGCGTTGTTCCTCCTCTCATCCCCGATCACCAAAGCCTCTGATCAAATCTTGACCATCTGTTGTATCCTTCGATCCAATGGTTGACATTACTTCCAACCGTTTAAACTTGTGTGCCTATTTTCCACTGTCGATCTGCACCCAACATATCCAACGACTATCGTTGATATCAGGTAGATAACAAGCGCGAGGATTAAACACCCAATAAAGTGGTTTCCTCTCTCCTCTCACTACCACGCATCATTTGATGAGTGAAATCGATGATCGTACTTTAATATCGCTTAGGGAGAGCCCTTATTGGCTTCCCTTACCAGATATAGATGTAAGAGTAAGGTAAGAGATCTACTAGAGGAATAGACCTTATTGACTTCCTGGTAGACATGGGCCACTAGACAAAAAGAATAGAGCCTTTCATGGACCTTATGGGAATCTTGTTTATCAAGGCATCTCAGAAGTACTCCATTGTAGTTTGTTCAAAATAGGATGCCATTGATCAGTTGGTACTCGGTGGACCTGAGTCGTAAAGATCTCTTCTATTTCGAATTTAGATGACTAGGACCCATGCTGTGTTGCAAATACTATCTCAGTTCATTATACCAAGAGCCTCTATCTGTCGGAATAGATAACATTTCTTGTGAAAACATTGAGATTTCTTTCTCCTAGCCTTCTTCCCCAGAATCAATCAGATCCGGTGCTTCTGCTGCTAGCTTACACAAACCTTGGCCTGTGACTATAGTCACTGGTTTGAACTCCATATCATATTCCCGAATGGCAGTCATCCAGTTTCATCTTTTCTCACCAAGTTCCTTCTGCACAAACAGTGACCTTACACCTGGGTGAGGTACTACGACTTTGGTGTGGTTATGTAGTATATAAGGCTTGGATTGTTTGACAGCCTTAAAGACAGTGGACATTTGTTTGTCCATGGATGGGTAATTTAGTTCAGATCCCTGTAGACTAGTGCTCATGAATGAAATAAGGTATTCACCTCCCTGCACATCCTTCTGCATGAGTACTACAGCAAGAGAATGATCAGATGCAAAAGTATACAAATCAAAATGGCTACTCAAAACCACTTTCACTGTTACAAAACCCTCGATGTGATATTCCTCCATCTCCTTTGCGATTGGCTCTTGGTCGTTGATCTTCAAGATCCAATGGTCACTGTTCATCATTTCTTCACTTTTCGTTTCTCTCTTTACTTAGTTTTTACACTATTTCTCAGTGTTTTCTATGGGTTTCAGTTTTCTTCTGGGATCTCGACATTCCAATCCGTGACTCCTCCTGAGCTTAGCTCTACGAGTTTCTTTAGTTCCTGTTCCTCCAAAAACATTACTTGGGTTGTCCAAATGGATTAAACGATCCATTCCCTTCGAATGTACTTCTTCCCATCAGTCCATTCGCTTCAACCTCGCCTGCATACATATATTATGCAGAACCTCTAATAGACACATAATTTATCAGTCAACACTCGAATCACACATCTACACACTCAAAATCAAATTCTTTGTGTATAAATACATAAAAAAATTATTACATATTGAGACTTTGTCTCTCTGGCCTAATCTTCTAATTAATGGCCTTTGTTCATTATCTTCCCGTAGGCTTACAAACACTCCAATATGTTATATTTCTACCCTATCCAGCCTCTCCAACCTTTGTTCATGCCTTTTTGGCTTGCATTTGTACAAAGGGATTCTAAAACCAATTTCTAGTTTAGATCCATAAACTCCTCAACCAAATTCCTAAATTTGTTCCTCATTCTTAAGGATTCTCTTTAATCCACAAAATCATGAACTGACTTCTACTCCAAGATTTACAATCAATTCTCAATCCTCTCATCGCTCAAATATCCTAAATCTCTCATGTTCTACTACATTCAAGAACATTTACAATTATGCCTCACAATATTCAATTAAATGCTATTCTCATTAAAATCACTCAAAACATTAAATAATTTCATTAATTCAATACTTAGGAAACCAACTTCTTTGAAACACAAGAACCCTTATGTCTACTAGAATATAATAATGATGTTGAGCTGAATGCTCCTACATCAAACTCCCCGAGTAAGAAAATTTATGACCACCTAGTAATAAGTCTAGATAGTTGATTCCTCCTGGATCGTAGACTTTATTTTGTAGCATGTCTTTGCTTGTCCATTGTTCTATTGCTGCTGTTGTCTACTGTTGTTCTCCAGGTCTCCATACCTTATGCTACAATGCTCCACTTGCCCTGCTCTCATGGTCTACTGCTGCCTTCCTCTAGTTGTTACTCCTCCCTTTCCTTGCTGACATCTTCTTCTAATACACTTTCATCATTAACCTTCTTATCAGTTCAATTTCTCTATCCAGTATATCCTTTGTCTGTTGATTGCTTCCATCTATCTACTGCTGAACTCTCATTTGTGTTTGTTCTTCACTTATTCTGATTGCATCATTTTCATCCTTACCTTCTTCTTTACTATTATCTTGTACCTTTTCAGTTTTTGCTATATTGTCTTTCAGAACAATTTCCTACTTTTGTTTCCTGCACATGTCAAGTTCTTATTAATTATTATTTATGACAACTTCTTTGTCATCCTTCTTCAGCAATTTATCTTGAATATTTATCCTTTGCTCTTCTAACTTTCTCCTTTGAAAGTCTAATTATCTATATAAATCAATGATTTTACTTGGAGTAAACTTTGGAAATTTTACACAATATCCCATTCCTTCATTTTCTATTGACCCATCATCACATGGTCCTTCTTCCTTTGCTAAATCTTTCTTAACATCCTTTAGTAGATGTCCTTCCTCTTCTTCTTTCATTTGGTTGTCCACCTCTTCTTCCTTTAGCAACACTTCAGTATGCTACTCGGATCTCTCTTCTTTTGTCAGCATATCAGTATGTTAATTCAAACTCAAAGAACTCTTGAGACTATCAACGAATCTCTCCTTCTCATCATCTGTTTCAATGATGTCTTTTAGCACTTGTCCACTATAGCGAACTGATTCTTTTCCAGTCTCCTTGTCATATTCTGCTTCAAAACTTTCATCTTTTGGAAGGTTTTCTTCTACATTTTTGACAGCTTTAAAAGACTGCCTATCTTCTACCAAACCTACAATCATACACAAATCATTAATTTTAAAAATACAAGACATTCTGCTCTCACTTGATGCTTCAGTCATTAAGTCTTCTCACTGCTTTGAATCATTCATATGATTCAACTCCTCTAGCTCTTCATCACTTTCAAAAAGTAATGGTCCACGTTCTAGTCCACATATCAAAACTTCAACATCTTCTTCAACATCTCCCTTTTGTTGTAGCTCAACTCTTTCGAGCTTCTCTATAATCTGTTCAAGTTCTCTTATCTCCTTTATTAACTACATAGTCACCTGTTGATTCCTCTTCTCTTGTAGCCTCTGCCACTTCACTTTTTTTCTAATGACATAACCATATTTCTGGTCCATCTCATTTCACTACAACATTTCCATTAATACATCAAGCTGAACTGCTATCTCAACCTTCTCCCTCTCATATTCTTCTTTACTTAATTGTCTCTGTATGCCATTTTCCTTGGCATATCCTCTCTTCTATACTTCGCTATGGTTTCTTTCAGAACCTCTGTTATGACTGTCACTAGTCATCATCCTCTCCATCTCTATGAGTTCCTCAGTCACTTCACTATGAGCTGTGCTAAATCCTTTACAACAGCAAGTCTTCCCTACTGCCACTTACGTCACCAAGCTCTCCTCACTCAGTCTTTTGGCAAGAAATTGGTTCTCTATCTCTGGAACCTCCTTTGAGCACTCTTCTCTGCTCCTCCTAGACTTCAACTCATATGTACTATCCAAGAACACATATGTCCTCTTTATCCAATCCCTATTGGAATTCTTCAAGGTTCTACCACATTTCTGATTTCACTCAGAAACTCTTAGCAACTTCCTTTATCTCTTAGCAATTCTACCCACATCCTTTGTGGAATTGCCTTTGGGAGTTGTAACAATACTTTTGCATCAATGCAAAGACTACAACTTTCCAATATTCATATCCTATTAAAATAAAACCATATCATCTTACCTTGAAGATCTCTGTCTAATCTTGTCCTCCCATTCACCTGCACTTTTGAATGGACTGTTCTTTCCACTAGCCTTCAGCTATATCTTCAAACTCTGCTACTTCAAAAACTTACAAACATCCCTCTTACAGTTTGACCACTGTAATCCTGCTCTAAATATCATTGATTCAATATCTGCTAATCATTAGACAAATTTTCATACCTTCACCTACCTTCAAGATCTCACCATTTCTACAAATTTGTTTCAGCAGATCTTCATGCTTCCACCGTACAAATTCTAAATATTTAGCTATTGTCAATCAGATTCAGAATCTGATTCTTTCTTCCAATCTTTTGGATTTATCTTGACAAAGCTTAACTATCAGCAACAATTTCTCCTTTGCTGAGGTTTCCTTCTACTCAAAAATCCTAAACAATTTCTTCCATTATTGCTTCTTAAGGCTTGATCTTCTTTCGTTGAGATACCTCATTAGCTGCAACTATCAATCTTCAATCTATTTCTTTATCCAGCAAAATTCAAATTAGAGTTAAATAAAACAATACCTGTATGATTTCATAAGCAGTCTCCATTCACCCTTCACAATACCTGTATGATTTCATAAGCAGTCTCCATTCACCCTTCACATTTGAGTGAATCTCCATTCTCGAAACATTGATGTGGATTCTTTATGTTTCTGCAATCTCTTCTTAATTATTATTCACCTACCTCTCAGAGCTTAATCGTTCTTCTCCATTCTCCCAACATTATTCTGGTTGCTTAATTGTCAGATTAGAATCTGATCTCCCTTGCCTGCATACACATCTTTCCAAATATTTCTGTTCTAAATTCTTCCAAAGAAACCTCCACACATAATTTCTTTGTTCATCTTTGATACCAAATGATACAGGGTTACCCCTGCTATACACATAGTATGCATATGACCCTATGTATAAACCATTCTCCCAGGAATAGATATGACCTACCAGGTCAAAAAATCATTAATAGTGATGGTTAAGGCCCTTTCCATTATCTTTCATGTGGAAATATATTACTAGACTAAACATAGTCTAAACCTTCGTTATCAGGACCCATATCACGCCTCAATTTTCATCCCCTTAATATCGAGACTCATACAACTCCTCTAAACCATTATTAAACTTTGGGTCATACATAGGCTTAACCCACAAATTGCTATCGACGCTTTAATACTATTATAGCACTTTATTGCTGGAAAAATGGATATGTCATTTATTGTTGTAGGTCCAAGATGAGGAATCCAACCTAATGACATTTGCTGGAAAAATGCTTAAAAATTTCAATACTGTTAGGGAAATATTTTTCCTTAGCAAGAATTCAAGCTTCCACATCTTACAGTCTCAAAGACTTGAAATTGGAAGGACAATACATACTTCAATTTCAACCAGTGATGGATGAATTCCACAATTCTCCAGTCCTTGCAAATGCACTCACATAAAATACCAAAGCAGAGGTTGAGGAATACAATCGGATGGCATCTTATTTTGAAACTCCTGCTTAAGCAGGAGAGGTACAATACAAGTGTTGGAATCTGCACTTCCACTTCAAACCAAGATAATATTCGTTGAGAAAATTTTTCTATAAAATCACAAACACATAAACGAGTTATTCATAGTGTATATCCTTCTCTCTAAATGCCTTATATTGCATTGAATTACCCTGGGAACTATCTCATATTTAGCAATATCAGAAAATTCATATATGTTTGTCTTATTACTTTTAAGTTTCTCCAACAACAAACAAAGATTAATAGATTTATATTTTATCATTTCTAGTGATTTAAAACCAGAATGGCCTGCTACTATTTTTTCCCAGCTGTTTCCCACTAGAAGGTGTAAGTTATGCTCATTTAATCTTGAAGAAAATATTGTAGCAACAAATTTGAAACTTGATAGCATTGGACTCAACTGTGAAGTGGGATAAATGATTACGAGGCTTGCATGGAAAGTTATCCCAAATTATCTTTCTTTTTGTTTTAGTATTTTGTTATTTTGCATTGAATTATGTGGCCTTCATATTTTTATTTCATTTTAGTGTTATCTCGTTAAGCACATTTTGTTGAACCCACAATCCATGGTTAAGCACATTTCACTGAGCCCGCCGTCTAACACCTTCTTAAACCTAACATTCCCGTTCATCTTTTAGGAAGGAAGAAAACATTCTCAGTGTTCACACCTTCAGGAAATATCCTTTCTCATATTTTTGGGCATGGGACTATGCAAGATGCTATAGCTAGATAAATGGAAGCTCAAACTGAGGGTGCTTATAATGTTGGCCTATGCTATCGGATGCTATAGGTGGTGGTGACCCTGTTTTCATTGGGTCAACTAAAACTCCTTTATATGCCTATCAAACTGGAATTACAACCCAATCCTAATTGACAAAATATCTACTTCCAAACGACTAGGGGACTATATGATCTCTATAAATCCCAAACTCAATCGTTTCACTTATATATTGCTCAGGGCTTCTTGGATTTGGATTTTCTACCTTTGTTGTTGAGTAAGTTGTTGGATCATTCATTGGATATGGATCAATTGCACCTGGAACTGGAGCTACTACTTAAGCTGTTGCAGAATCTACTGATTCTAGGAAAACTTGCTTTCAATCTGTTACCAAAATGAATTCTTGCATTTGCGTGAATTAATTATTTTAATGAACTGGTTCAAACTGAACTATCCCACCCAAGTCAAATAGTGTGGCATGCAACTCATTATTCGGATCAGTTGGCGTAAATTTATTATTACTTTTTGATTGGATTATTGACATATGGGTGAGGATTCTATGCAATTATACTAGTTTCGAGCAAAAACATAGTTTAGATGTACTGGGTTGTGGACTCTTATCAATAGTTTCTTATTAGAAACATTTTATGACATATACCTTAAATGATTGCAAAAGTCATTAATTTATCCTCATTGCCTAACTCATCCAGTACTCATGAATATTTTATGTGTTTTATTTTTGAGCATTGTAAGAAATAGGTTCTGAGATACGTAGATATCATTAAGGGGGTCATACAACTAGAAATGAATGTCTTTTGCTAGAGCCTTTCCAGTTTAGAAGTTGGCTTCAGGGTGTATAACCCCAGGTGCATGTGATCATATCTTTCCTTAGTATGGAATTAACATCCATAGCGGCTTCTCTGCCATACATTTTTTTTATGCCTTGTGGCCCTCTTTGGTTCACAGTTGTCATCTTTTTGATGTGCAAGATAATTTCAACTATTACCACAGTGGCATGCCCACTTTGACAAATCTGTGAAATGTGTTAAGACATTTAACCCCTCAAAATCATGTGATGCTACCTCTCAGTTAACCTAAGTACTCTTCAGGCTACAAATAATAGAATCTACAACAAAACCAACCTGCATATGAAATAATCAAAATAAGGAAAATACATACAAAATATATATGTCTTTGTACTTGCAAAGATTTTCAGATTATGTTTGCCCCTTCAACCTCGTCAAAGGTGAAAAGCAACATAAAAATGTGAAATGATTGACTAGATAGAATCATAGAAGTAAGATTTCTTCAGAGGCACTTGACCAAGTCACCAAAATTATCTGCAAGGGCAAAGAAATATCTTTGCAATTTAGAAAATACAACTAGATAAAAGTTTCCATGAATTGCAAACAAGGATATGCACTCCAAAAAATTTAGCCATTTAAATTGAAAGAAGACAAAAAATACTCTTTATCATTAACTTCATAATTCAAGTTCTTCAAATACCACAAGTACCATGATATATTTGCTCTGGTTCATTTCATATAGAGAGAGCTAGACACGTGCATTCAAAATTATAGAGGTATTAGCATTCCATTTTCAAGGGACTGCATTCTAAGATTTTGTCATAGCGGCTACAACCACCATCCAAATTTTTTCCTTAGCCTTGTTTTGGAGCCTCCCTACCAACCTTTCACAACACATTATCTTTTTTGTCAAGTACTCGAGCTTTAATGTTTTTCTTGCACAAAGGAAGTCTTTTGATCACAGCTTGATCCATTCCCCTCACAATTTATCCACTAGGACTTAGTCCAGCTGCAGGCAAAGCAGCTTCCCCAAGAACATTGCACAGTTCTAGAGGCCAACCATCCTTCCCTCCAAAAATTGTACACTTTTATCTAGCAGCCTATTGGGCTCCAGAATTGCGCAATATTGCGAGTCAACACTCCGAACCAAAATTGCACAATTTTCCCCAGTAGGGCCACTCAACCCAAAATTTGCGCAAATATGGGCATCAGTCAACTGCTCTACCAAGAAATTGTACAAAAATCCTGGGTAGCCAGCCCAGCTCCCAGCCAAAAATGCACATTTTTTTCGAGCAGTTGATCAGCTTCATGCATGAGAAGTTCAGTTGACCAGTTCCACTCGAGACCAAGGAAACTTGACTTGCATGCATGCATGACTTGCTTTTCTTGGAATAGAAAAAGGAAACATGAAAAAGGCATCCCTTGATTCACGGAGGTATTTTTAGTAGCCAGAGGTTACATGCAAAGTTGTTTTAGAAACTTCCCTCCAAGTGTCGTTTTTTACTAGAATTGTGGGATGCGTGCCATGAGCCTAGACTTATTTATTCGACACATTAGAGCTAATTGTTTCACATCGATCTTGGATCTCTAACATTCTATAGCACATCGAGGACTCTTCGACACATACGACTCTGCTATTCATGTATAAGTGGCCTCAACTTGTCTTTTTCAGCACTTTTGTCATTTTTTGTGTATTTGCTTGTGTGAGTGATGTTTTCTTTATTTCTTTCAACACTTTCTGTCATTTACATTTATACTAGCTTGTTCTAGCTCTGATTTAGTTTTTGTTACTATCTCACTACTATCACATGCATGAAACTGTTTTAAACAAACGTTCATCGAATGCGCAAATCGCTTGACCCATATGCATGTTGATCTGTTTGTTGAATCTTTCATTCATTCCTGCATAAACTCTCAATCACCTCAACTTTCACTTAGTGTCGCCATGCATTCATTATCTTATTTTCCTTCAGTTGCCCGTTGGTGAGTCGAACCAACCTAGGCCCGGATAGTGCCCTCACTAAGACCACATTGTGCAATCTGGGGAAGGAAGGTGTAGGTTTTAATCCCGTACAAAAATTACCTGCATATGAATTCTAAATCACAGGAAAAATAAAAATGCGAGAGCATAACACATAAAACACGTATACACATAGATTTTCCACTGGATCCCGAAACCGGGACTACTAGCTTGATTTTTCATTATGTTCCTTTCAATGTTACAATACATATTTATACATGCCGAAGCATCCAATACCATGGACCGAAAAACCATTGCATCCAAACCATGGACCGAAACCATCGCGTCCAAAAAACATGTGCGAAAATCATGCACAAAACCATAGGTGGGTCCGCCCAACCTAACATAGGGTCCAAAACCAAAATTTTCTGGGGCGCTGCCCCGGACCCCATAAAGTGGGGTTATGGTACCCCTCAAACCCCCTGTTAACTATGTGGAAAGAATATAACACAACCCAACAATCTCCCACTTGTTGTTTTCTTTCCACAGGAGAGCTTAGTCATTTTTCCAGCCCTGAAACAGCCATTGTTTCTCTACACCAAGAGAACTTCTCAGAGCTCATAGATTTTGTCAATGCATCTGCAGTATTCTTCAAAGTGTCCACCTTTACCAGCAAGACCTTTTTGTCTTCTATCATATCCCTCACAAAGTGATACTGAACATCAATGTGCTTTGTCTTTGAATGATAAGCAGGGTTCTTTGCCAAGAAAAATGCACTTTGGCTATCACAGTTCTATCCTTATAGCTCCCTGTACTAACCCCATACTTGAACACAATCTCTGCAACCAAACTGCTTCCTTGCTTGCATGAGTGGCTGCCATGTATTCTGCCTCTGTAGTTGATAGTGCCACTACAGATTGTTTCTTACTCATCCAACTGACTGCACCTCCAAATAGGTTAAACACATACCCACTTGTAGATCTTCTCTGATCCAAATCTCCAGCCCAGTCTGCATCAACAAAGCCACGAATATCCAACACTCTGTCTAATCCTGGTCTTCCTTGGTAGCACAAACCATAATCACTAGTGCCACGCAAATACCTGAAAACCTGCTTCACTGCTGTCCAGCGCTCCTTCCCTGGTTTTGACATAAACCTGCTCAATACTCCCACTGCATGTGCAATGTCTGGCCTAGTACAGACCATTGCATACATCAAGCTATCGATTGCACTTGCATATGGAAGATGGGACATGTCCTCTTCCTCTTCTCGTGTCTTGGGACATTGTTCAGCAGATAACCTCACACCTACAGGAATAGGAACCTTCAGCAGTTTACTATCCTGCATATTAAACCTCTGCAGTATTGTCTCGACATACTTCTGGTTTAACCAGAGCTTCCTCTTTGCCCGATCTCTTTTTAATTTCCATGCCCAAAATATAGTTTGCAGCACCAAGATCTTTCATGTCGAATTTGGAGGACAATTGGGTCTTCAAATCCTGGATAATTTCTTTGTCATTTCCAACCAACAACATATCATCCACATACAAGACCAGATAAATAACACGGTCACCAATTAATTTAAAATACACACAATGATCTGCTTTGTTACTTTCTGTGTTGAAGCAAGTCCCGTATAAATGTATTTCAAATTTCTGATACCACATCCATGGTGACTATTTTAACCCATACAGAGACTTCTTTAACTTGCATACTAGTTCTTTCTTAACCTTCACCGCAAAGCCTTCAAGTTGCTTCATGTAGATTCCTCTTCCAAATCCCCGTGAAGAAATGTTGTCTTCACATCCATCTGTTCTACCTCAAAATCAAAAGCAGCAGCAACAGATAAAAGTAATCTAATAGAAGTTACCTTGGCAACAGGAGAAAAAATATCACCAAAATCAATTCCCGGCACCTGGGAATAACCTTTTGCTACCAACCGAGCTTTGTATTTCTCCACCTTCCCTTCTGCCTTTGTCTTCTTTTTAAACACCCATTTGCT
>APFE031540242.1:106751-118651 GCA_000404065.3 Pinus taeda | reverse complement strand
AAAACCAAAATTTTCCGGGGCGCTGCCCCGGACCCCATAAAGTGGGGTTATGTGTACCCCTCAAACCCCCTGTTAATTATGTGGAAAAAATATAACACAACCCAACAGAAGGCTCTGCCTTCCCCTCCAGAAATGTGTATTTCTACCCAGCACTATCCCCTAGGACTATTTTGTGCATTTCTAAGGGACAGTGGCTATTGGCCTAGAAAATTGCACAATGCAGTCCTTGAGCCTACAATCACTCCTAGATGGAATTGCGCATTGCACAATCCTAGAAGCCAACAACCAGTCTAGATTGTGGATTGTTCAAGTGCAGTAGTCATTCTTTCCTCTCAAATAACCCATACTATGTTTTACGTAGTTCTGGCATCGAGTCACCCAGCCTCCCAGAAGAAATTATGCAATCTTTCCCATCATTTTCCCCAGTATGTGCTATGTCATTTCGTGAATTTTATTTTGTTTTCACTGACATATTTCTTGCCATGCATGTTTCTTGTCTCCAGATCTTTTAGGTGTTCATATATCTCAATGGATTCTAAGAGAATGGGATCATAGGACACTGATGGAAGTGCAACTAGAGTAGCAGTTGAGTGACTCTCCTTTAGTCTACCAATCTATGAAGATAAAAGGCTATATCTAGACAAGGACATCAAACTGAAGTGGCAAGGGGTCAATGAAAAATTTGCAGGCACTTTTGGGGAAGACCTCGAAGACTGTTAGCTATATGTGAACATTCACAAGTCCGACTTGCAACAGATTGCATGCAGATACCTTGTGTTCCCACGCGCATACAAGATACACTGGAACATCTCTCACACTGATCTTGAGACAATGACCTTGAGTAGTGTTAGTGGGATGAAGCTTGCGAACTTCTAGGCATGAGATTATTATGAGATGTATCAGATGTCATAGCCTGTGACTATCATGAAGACTCCATTAAGCTTACCCAATAGCAGTACTAACTCCAGAGACATTCTGAGGGATTGGGTAAAGGAGCCATCTTGATTCACGATGACACCCAACCAGTTATACAAGACAAAGATACTGAGGAAGGCGTACCAATACCTGGTAATATTTGCATGTCAATCATATGGCCAGGCAAGCATTGAAACCTTTCCACGGAGTTGGGTAATCACACCGAACCAACTGGCTAGAGAAGGAAAACAATGTAACTGGTCCATTATATTGTCTCATCAGTTGAAGGAACTGTGATCACTCAGAAGTTTTCCCTAGAAGTTATCAAAAGAAGAAATAATCTGAGGTAACCACAAACCAATCTTTTAGGCTCAGGTTCTAGCGAACCTAAGTCCAGAGACGACTCTCTCTTTATGATTTACCTTTGTTTTATTAGATTTTAGGCTAGTTCTTAGTGTTCATGAGGTTTTGGTTTTAGATTGAGTGGTGGAATTATAGGAGCAGATGGATAGAGCTAGGTCTTCAAACCATTAGGCTATGGAGTCAAGTAAAAGGATAACCGATTAGATCATTAAAGGGAATGTTCGCAGGGCAGGCTAGCAAAGCAAAAGGCAAATCGTTAGGTTTAATGGCTGAAATGATTCTAACTAGGGTGAAAGGGCAGATGAGAATCCTTGGACCGGGATCAGAATGAAGAAAAGAGGGTGATCATGAACAAAGGGCAATAAGGAATCCTTTGCTATAGACTAGGGAGAGAAAATATGAAAGCTAGGGATTCGTTAAGAATTCCCTAACTAAGATAGTTTAGTAGAAAACATTTAAGATGTAAACAGTCAAGACAGACTACATTCAAGCAATTTCTAAAATATCATTCCATGTTATACATTTAGATTTTAGATAAACAAACAATATTTTGAAAACACATAAGAGAAATAACATTAAAAAAAAGATAATACTTATTTGTATATCGCTCTACACAAGAATCCTGTAAAATATCTGAGCTTTTTTCCTTGATCCATAAAGCCAATCCAGTCATTGATACAATAAAACTTAGAATTGAGAGATAAAGTCTATAGAAATGTCCTGGAATCCACCCCAAATACTTCTAAATGTGAAGTATTTATATAATAAATAATTACAAAATATCTCATAACAGTTTGATATTTAATTTAGGAAATAAAAAAATCTACAAGCATGAAGATAGAGACAGATGGAATACTACATCATGTTGTTCCTTTTATTTTGGTAGTGTTGTCTTTTGTAGTTGAGTTGTATCCCTTTAGGCTGGCTGATTTTTGTACATTTGATTCTTCTTCATTTTTATCTTTCACTGATACTCTTTAACTTTGCTACTCTTCGAGCCTGCTGATCTGTCTTTACCTATTTTACTTGGCTGTCTTCAGATTTACCGTGGTAACTTTCTCATGTGACTTACAATAAATCTGTCATTTTCCCCACCATTCATCCTCAGGTAACTTTATTTTCAACAATCTCCTATAAATTTCATCTGGTTTTGTGTATTTAGCAAAATTGGGCTTCGTGACAAACAAATGTTTCACCTCATGTTCTAGGAAGTTTTTTTTTCCAAAGTATCATATAGTACTTTCCCTATTGGCAAGGCTTTTATACCTCAAGCACTAGCTTGTTCCGTAGTCAATTTTCTAAGTCTGTTAGTGTAGTCCAATTGGTTTATGAGTTTATCATGGATGACCATACGACTAGGAAGGCATTTATCCATCAAAATTTGAAATTTGGCCATGATCCTGTCAATGGCCACCTACATGTTGTGGCACTTTTCTTCTAAATTGAGCATAAGGTTTCTTTTGGAAAGAACTTTTTCAACCTCTAGGATGGCTTCAGTCCTATCCTCTATACCAAACTCATTTAGCTCATGTCTATTCTTAGTGTTTAAGAAGTGGATGAGTCGATTTGCATCCTCACGAATTTCACCCAACTATTCCCTTACTTTCTGGATAGCCTCAGTGGCCACCTTTACCAATTCAATTTGCTCAATATAACTTGAATTGATGGCCAAATATCATTGAAAAAGTCAATGATATTGGCCAGAGCATTTGTTTGGTCTATCCTAGTGGTTTCTGCAATGTAAAATCTTTCTCTAGGACTTTGATCTTCTCACCCATCCTTAGGGATTTCTCTATTTCTTCTCTCTGCTAAATTTTGGAAAGCTTACAGTCAGCTTCTAAGCTTGCCACTTTCTCCTTTAGCCTTTTGAGCTCTGTTACATAGATTGACATCTCCTCCATGGCTTTCACTAGCTCTGTTGTTTTCTCTGTAGATGTGTCTGCTGCTGTAGACTCAATTGTGATTAGCAGTGCTATGGCAGGTGGAGGTGTTGGTGCCAAAGATGCTGCCAAGGTAGAAGGAAGTGTAGTTGTTACTATGGGAATGGCAGTTGTGGAAGTTGTTGCCAGGTTACTTTGTTTGGACTAAATCAAAATTTCCAACTCCTTCTTCGTTTCTTTTAATTGGTCATTTAGCTTTAGGACCAATTCCATGAGATCTTCATGTCCTTTTTGTGCCTCCAAGGCTTCTGTTTTTTGTGAGTGATGGAATTGGGGGATCTTGAGTTGTTTCTTCAAAGCAGTTATATCATCATTCTTCTTATTTATTAATTTTTTAGTGGCCTTTACATCTTTGGGATCGTGTCCCAACTTAATGACTAAGTCCTCTAAGGACTTGATTTTGGTATCTTTAGCTTGTGAAGAGGCCTTTTGCAACTGGAATTGTGATGATATATTATTCAAGGAGTTTTGTAATTGGTTGGAAGCGATGGATTTCCATGTCAAGGTGGAAAAAATCATCTCCCCTATCATCTTGTGCAACTCAATCTGGTCAATAGGATGTATTTCCTTTGCCAATACTTCGAATTCTATCTTTTTGAAGTCTGCTACTGTTCTCAGTTGCTGAGTAGTGGGCTTCATAAATGTCATCTGCATTTTTCCTTCTTTAACATCAAAGGCTGACATAAGCCTTATTTGATTGGTAGGGGCCATCTTTAAGTACTGTGCATAAGTTTGGGCTTTTAGCCTCTCATTTCTGGCTTTTATGTTCTTCTATCTTTCTCTGATGTCTTGGTCTCGGTCAATTGGCATCCTGAATGAGGACACTTCAACACTCTATTACCTTTCCAACATCTGAGTGTGTGATGTGGAAGTTTCTAGTGTGCCTCCCAAGGGAGTGGCATTCCTACTTTCTTCTCTTTCTGTGCTGGTGGTTGCAACTATTTCTTCTGCGAATTCATGTTCAGAGACATGATTTATCCTTGGTCTTTTAACCAGGCTGGTCTCTACATAGGCCTATGATGTTGCTTTTTCTGAAGTAGTGGCCTCTTCCATATTTCTTTTGAGGGTTTTCTCCTCATTTAGAGTAGTTTGCAAGACTTGGGGAGTACTCATGATGGGCTCTGGTATACCTGTTTGAGTTAGCTCCTCCGACAGGTCTGGTTGTTCTGACTCTTCTTGTACATGGGATTCTTCTTCTACATGTGATTCACTTTGTGCCTATGATTCTCCTTGTGCCTGTGATTCACCTGGTACATAAAGGAAAGAACCTTCATCAAGCTATTTCTCTAGATCAATTAGTGTGTTTTCCACAACACCTTCAGTACTATCCCTATCCTCTAAATTGTTTTCCACGCACTCCAATTGGTTGGCATATTTTTCTATTTCAAGGACTCTATGATGAATATAAGGAGCCATCTTGTTTTTCTGTCTTCTGTTGTAGATGAAGTCCAAGGGATCATATCTCCATATGAAGCTCTATTTTAGATTTAGTCTCTGAAGGATTTTCTCTACTTCCTTTCGAGCATCTCGGCTATTCCACACAAAGGGGCCTAGTTGATCTTTGATTTTGAGATGGGCCTTCTTTTTGGCTTTGAGAAAATGTACCTCATCCGAATTGATTATCTTCCTATCATACTGTAGAGAAAATAACCTCATTGGGAGGTATCTAGGTAGTTTATATGGGGCCAGCTCATAGCCATAAATCATAATTTCAGTGTGATTTTGGTACAAGTACTAATCTCCCACTTTGTGTTGTTCTGAAAGCTACATGATCCTCCTAATATCTATACTGATACTTGGAGGATGGCTGCCCATTAGCATTGTTACAGTGGGATGTACAAAAGTATCTATGAAGTCTGTGTATGGATATGGGGAGTCATACTTATGGATCAAAGGAGTCCAGAAAATCACTGACCTAGGGTGACCTTTTGTATCATGCTTTTGGAGAGTAAAGGGGAACTTGTCAGCTTGGTGATATAGAAAAAGGTGGTAAAAAAACTGAAGAATACTTGAATACTCTCTCATTACTCATCCTAAGATATTGGTCATGCATCCTATTAGCTATGAATTTGGCATAATCATACATGATAGTAGGAGGTTTTCCTACAGTGAAAATGGACGTGAAGGCTAAGATGATTTCATCTATATACTCACTTGTGGTATAGCCTAGGATACTTGATATCATTGCTACAATGTCCTTACCAAATTTGGAAAATATGGTATAAGCATATGGGGGAGGATCTTTTGGAATATGTTGCACTTCTACAATAAAAGTTTGGAACATTTCAGTAAACTTTGCAGTGGTTAGCTTGGGGAATAGGTCCAATATGTATCCAATAGAAATTGGGGTTAGGTTTTTCCCTGGCTGTAGTTGCAACATTTCATTAACTGACTCAGCAGTGATGGTGAAAAGTATGGTTTGGTCAAGGGACATCACTGCTCTTTGACTGGGGATATAGTTTGCATGGTAATAATGGACTATTTTTGGAAAGATGTGCACCTTAGGGAATTGATACTTAGCAAAATTAGACTCCCAAAGACCTATTTTATCAATATGGTTTAGGTATTGGTCTTTTAATCGATAGTATAATTTGAGATGGGATTCATGGACAGAGGTGTCCTTGATTTGGAAATCTTTATCAGCAAGGGAAAGGTGGTCAAGGTCTAGGTGGGGAGTGGAAATTGGTCTGACATCCATGGAAATTGGGGCAGCCATTCTCAATTCTTATGGATTTGAGAATAGGGGAGGTAAATTTTAGGTCTTTTAGGGCAATGGCGGTTCAATTCTGGGTGGGTTTTAAGTTATCAAACTTTCTCTTTAATTTCAATTAAGAACACTCAACAATTGGCTCTAAAATTGACAGGGTTTTGAGTGAATTATGGTTTAAATACTTGGAATTTGAAGAAAACTGGGTCTGAACCAGGTGACTGGAAACTATGAATAGTTGAAAGGGCTTTGAGCAGGCTAGAAGGCAATCTGGGAGCTTTGTGGTGTAGCTTTGACATTCACAGGAGCGTGCATGGAAGTTTACATTTAAAAAATGATAAATATAATAATTTGGGGCTCTTTGGCTTTATGTGCAAAAGTCAATTTGGTGGGTACGGGTGAACAGTGGACGTTTGTCATGTAGCAGGGTGAATAGTCGTTGTTTTGGCATGTAGCAGGCTGGCGGTAAGCACTTTGGGGTATTGGGTGGAGGCTGCCCAATTCCATTCATTGAGCGCCACGTCGCCTCGGGGTCCTAGAGGAAAGGAACCCTTTTCAAGCGGGTAACCTTCAGATTTCGTGCCCTTCCAAAATGGACAAGGACCATTAGATGTGGAAGGGAAAGATTGTGTTGTGATTGGGCAGTGTAGTTGCATGGAGGGTAGTGGGGGGGCCCGGTGGGCATTTAGGCGTGGTGGTTTTGGTTTAATGCGAAATTAAGATGGGGGTTAAGGTATCGGGTGGGATTTAATTGGGTTTTTTAACTAACTTAATTGAGGATCGATTAGTTAGTGGCTCCGGGGTAGACAACCTTAGTTTATATAATTAAACTAGGGCGGGATTAATAAATATTGTGGGAGTTAATATATATATGGGAAACATGCTTTTATTAGGGATTTAATAAATAAATTAGTAATTTATTCAAACAAGAAGGAAAGGGGCACACTATCCGATAATCACATAAAGACTTAGGATATATTGTTTTTATGGGAATTTGACGAGGAAATGAGTTATGTAGGGGAAGAAACACCTTTTCCTAGGTAAAAGTAATTTAACCTTAGGAAAGAATATTATTTAGGGAAAATGAATGGATTGAAGGGGGGAATGAATGTTTATGAGAGGCTTTAGTACTTATTGCCTGTAAGTCATTGAGCCGAGCATCCAATCCCTCCAAAAGTCAAAGAAATGATCTAAGCCTCTTTGACTTAGGGTTTTTAAGTACTTTGAACTTTATTGTGGGAAATTATTTAAGTAAAAGGTGAAATGAATGAGGAAAATTAATTAATTGACTTTGATATCCATCTGCATTCTTGAGTGACCATTCACATTTGGAACTTTTATGATGAAAAATATGATACACATGCTTTTTCCTAATCAATCATCAAAATTCTCCAAGCTTTCTACTAGTTACCCATCTACTCATCCTACCATTTGTACTTCTCTTTATTAGGGTGCATTTGAGCTAGCAAACCCTTATCAAACATTTTTCTTTTTCTTTGCAATAGCAAACTAACTAATTCTAACCTTATTACATCCAAGGGCTCAATTTAAATAGTTTATCTCCTTCTATTTACTCAACCTATCTACTTATTTTCCAAGATTAAACAGTTTGGTTAGATTTTTATTTTGTATCTATAGACATGAAATTGAAACTTGAAATAGCCAAGTTTAACCATTTTGACTATCAAGGATTGTGGCAAAGGTTACAAACTACACACAATCATTTATTTTGCACAAAAACTAAATAGTAGTGGCATTTTGACTTGCCCACTCTCATGGTCTTTTTTCTTTTCTTGGGGTTCATATTTTTTTATCTTTTTTGACCTTTTTATTCATTTTGTCCTTTGATTATTCTTTTAGGACATACCCTCTTTACATTTTTTAAATTTTTTGGATATGGAAAACATTTGTAGAAATCAATGTTATGTACATATTACAGGTTTAATCTCAGACATTCAAAAATTATGACTCCTATTGGTATAGGAACCTAATAGTGGCTCCACTTGGGGATAGCGTTTCCTGATGAAATGTCAAGAACTTTCTAAACCAATGGCCTTCTGAATTGCTGTGATGTTATCCTGCAAATTTTCCTTTTCATATTTTTGTACCCTTATTACTATTTATGACAATAAAACTTTTGAAGCTTAGGGCCGTCTCTTCGGGCTTCAACTCCAAAAGTTACCATCCAATCAACTCTACACTTTTGAAAAACAGAATATGTACAAATTATTAGTGAAATCAGTAACTAGGTTCAATGTAGTGTTTAAGCATTCAACCATTCATTGGTCCTCCTTCTACTTCTGTGCCATCCATTTCTCTAAGGAAGAAAGAATTATTGCCTCTGAAAACATAAATGATATGGGCCTTTCCATAGGAAATCGAATTTCCCATGTTTACCTTTATCCTCTCTCCTCGAATCCCATTTTAAAACTTTGTCCCCTAGGTAAAAATCTTCTGCCTTAGTCCTTTTATCAAAGGTCTTCTTGATCCTTTCCTGCACAACTTGAGATCTGATATACACTTCTTCCTTGGTTTGTTGTAGGTGAATTGTTCGGTTGATTCTTCTTTGAATATCATTTAGTTCAACCTACAACTCTTGGAGTAACTTCATTACTGGTGTTCCAAAGGAAGATAGGAAAACAACCTCCATTCCATAAACAAATTGATAAGGACTGGTACCAATGGATTTCTTTATGGTTAGCCTATCTGCCCATAAGGCATTTACTAGCTTTTTGTTCCATGTTTTCTTGTTATCCTCCAAATTGTTTTTGATGATATTCAATAAACTCTTGTTTGAGGACTCTGCTAGTCCATTTCCTTGAGGGTAACAAGTTGTGTAGTGACCCAAGGTTATATGATACTTTTTATAGAAATCAATCATTCTTCTAGATTTGAAAGTTGCTGCATTGTTAGAGATGATTTTCGTTAGGCATCCGAATCTGGATAGGATGTTGGCCTCAAGGAAGGTTATTATGACAGTGTAAGTGGCTTGCATTGATGGTATGGCTTCTATCCACTTTGTGAAATAGTATGTAGCAGTCAGGATCCATCTGTGTTGGGCAGAGGAACGTGGGTGGATTTCACCAATGAATTCAAGAGCCCATTGTTGAAAAGGTGCTTCAACGGAGATTTATTTTAGAGGCAAGGGTAAAATCTTTTTCTTTCCTTCAAAAATCTGACATTTATGACATGAGGTTACAAATTTCTTTGCATCAGAAAACAAAGTGGGCCAAGAAAAAATAGCTCTAAGAATCTTGTCAGCTGTGGTTTTCAAGTAAAGATGTCCTCCATAGTCACTTGCATGAAATTCTTGTAACACTTTTTCAGATTCTTCTTTCAATAAATAGTGAAGAAGGATACCTTCATGATTCCTCCAAAACAAAGCATTGTCAATTATGCAAAATTTTAAAGATTTCATCTTTAAAAACCTGCTTTCGATCCTGGATAATTCAGGAGGAGCTTGTAGATTTTGTAAAACATATATGATGTCAGCATACCATGGTGATTCAATAAAGGCTTGGATGATTGGTGGAGTCACCATCTCCTCTCCATTATCCATTTCTGTAATAAAATTTATATCTAAGGCCTGACAGTTCAATTCAGCCATGAGCTTAGCTAAACCTTGACCTTTGATTAACTTTGTTGGCTTTATTTCTAGGTTGTATTCTAATATAGTAGCTATCCATTTCCCTCTCTTTCCATCTGGACCATCCTCAGTTAGGATATCCTTGACTACTGCAATGGGGATAGAGGTTATTACATGATAATATAAAAATGTAAACTCTAAAATCTTTGATAGCTTTGACCAAAGCAAAGGCTTGCTTTTCCATTATATTGTACTTTAAACGGGCATCCCTCAGGGATTTTCTAAAAAAGGCAATAGATAGTTCATAACTGTGATCATTCTTCTACAGTAGGACTGTAGTAATTGTGTGTTCTAAGGCAAAGGGAAATGTAATGAAATCCCTATCAAACTTTGGATTGATCAAAACTAGTGTTTTCGTTAAGGCAAGATTAATATCTTCAAACAATCTCTTAGCCTCAATGGTCAATTTTATGGTCAAATATTTCTTCAACATGTTATTCAATGATCTAATTAACTCTACTAAGTTAGAAATAAATCTCCTAAGGAAGTTGTTTTTTCCTAAAAAGGCTTGTAGTTTTTTGATGCTCCTAGGATGTTGTATTTGTAAGATGGCTTCAATTCTTGTAGGATCTATTCGGATACCATCTTTTGAGATTATATGGCCTAGTAAATTGTCTCTTCTAACCCAAATAAATATTTTTTGGGATTCAAATAAATTCCATCCTGCATTTGATGAAAACCTGCCTTAGATGATCTAAGTGTTGTTTATTGGATTTTGACAATACAGTGATGTCATCTAAGTATATTACTAGGAAGTCATGAATTTCCTTAGCAAAATCTATGTTCATGGGTCTTTGGAAAGTAGCCCCTGCATTCTTTGATCCAAAAGGTATTTTCACATATATGAATGTGCTTCAAGGAGTAGTGAACATTGTTTTAGCCTGGTCATCTGGGTGAACTAAAATCTGATTGTAGCCAGAAAACCCATACAATAATGAGATTTTGGTTGACCATACTACCCTTTGTAAGATGTGATGCATTTTAGGGAGGGTGTAATTGTCCTTCAGTGAAACTTTATTCAGATTTCTTGAGATCAACACAAAGTCTGATCTCACCAGTCTTTTTCCATGTGGGCACTAAATTTGAAACCCAATCAGAGAATCTAATTGGTGATATTATCTTGGCCTCATACATCCTTTGTATTTCCTTTTCAATAGAAGGTAATAGGATGGGATTAATCCTCCTAAGTTTCTGTCTAAAAGGTTTTTGGTTTTCTTTTACAAGGATGGTGTGTTCTATTATGATGGTGTAATAGGACTTGAAATCTCCATAATTCCAAGCAAAGACATCTTGGAATTCCTTTAGTAATTCAAGTTATTTCACTTTTTCAGTAGGAGGTAAGGACTTTGAAAGTTTTATCAATTTTGGATTTCCCTCAGTACCTATATTACACTCCTCAATATCAGATTTTAAGGGTTGCATTTTTGGTTTTCTAGGGACATCATTTGAATCAAACAAGTCTTCCAAAGGAGTTAATCCTTTGGGTAAAAAGTTTTCTTTGAGATTAATGATTTTAGAGTCATTGTCAATTATCTCATCGATTTCAACTTGCTTCAGGTTTTCTACATCTAATTTTGTAAATTTAGTGGGATGAAATCTATCTATCTCTTCATCTTCTATTTCATTAATTTTTATTTCATCTTTAAAGTAAGGATATAATGTTATATCAGTATCTATATTAACATTTACAAATTCTTCTTCTAAAGTTAAAAAGTTATTTATCTGTTGGTCATTAGTGAATACTTGCCAGTTTTTCAAGTTATCTAAGATAGCAGGTTTGTGCCTAACCTCAGCAGTGTATTGATGGTTAGGTTGAAATGGTAACTTACGAGTGCTAGCAAACATTGCTAAACTATGAGCCTGCATATTATGTTTCCTGGGGATGACTGCAAGATTGGTTTCTAGAAAAGTGTTCAATAGTCCTACAACTATTCCTCTATAAAAACTTAACCTAGGATCTCTGGTCATATATACAACATCAATTTGTTTTATAACCAACTCAGAATCTCCCATAATAGAATCTCTTACAGCTCCCAACTTTCAAACCAATTTGAGACCCAAAAGAAGTGCTTCATACTCAGCCATGTTGTTAGTGCCTTTGAAATTCAATCTGTAAGCATGGCTCTCTGAGTGATCATTCTCTAAATTGTATATCCACACTCTTGCTCCTACTCCTAATTTGTTCACTGGCCCGTCAAATTCAACATGTCATAATATTTCATGTTCATAGTTCTTACTATCTGGGGGAACAAAATTTTCATTGTTTGTGGTGTTTTGCTTATCTTTTTTATCTGGAAATTCTTGAATTTGGACAGTTTGATTTTTAGCT
>APFE031540242.1:86241-105428 GCA_000404065.3 Pinus taeda | reverse complement strand
GTGTGTGATGTGGAAGGTTCTGGTGTGCCTTCCGAGGGAGTGGCATGCCTGCTTCCTTCTCTTTTTGTGTTGCTAGCCCCGAGTGTTTCTTTTGTGAATTCCTGTTCAGAGACAAGATTTATACTTGTTCTTTTAACCAGGCTGGTCTCTACATAGTCCTGTGATGTTTCTTTGCCTAAAGTAGTGGCCTCTTCCCTATTTATTTTGAGGTTTTTCTCCTCATTTATAGGAGTTTGCAAGACTAGGGGAGTACTCATGATGGGCTCTGGTATACCTATTTGAGTTAGCTTCTCTGATAGGTCTGGTTGTTATGACTCTTCTTGTACCTCGTATTCTTCTTCTACATGTGATTCACTTTGTGCCTGTGATTCTCCTAGAGCCTATGATTCCCCTAGTACCTACAGGAAAGAACCTTCATCAAGTTGTTTCTCTAGATCAATCAGTGTGTTTTCCACAACAACTTCAATACTATACCTATCCTCTAAAGTGTTTTCCACCTACTCCAAATGGTTGGCATATTTTTCTATTTTAGGGTTTCTATGATGAATATAAGGAGCCATCTTGTTTCTCTATCTTCTGTTGCAGATGAAGTCCAAGGGATCATATCTCCATATGAAGCTCTGTTATAGATTTAGTCTCTTAAGGATTTTCTCTACTTCCTTTCCAGCTTCTTCGCTATTACATACAAAGGGACCTAGTTGATATTCGAGTCTGAGCCTGGCCTTCTTTTTGGCTTTGACAAAATGTACCTCATCTGAATTTATTATCTACCTGTAGTACTCCAGTGAAAATAATCTCATTGGGGGGTATCTAGGGAGTTTATATGGGGCCAGCTCACAGCCATAAATCCTAATTTCAGTGTGGTTTTGGTACAAGTACCAATCTCCCACTTTGTGTTGTTTTGAAAGCTACATGATCCTCTTGATATCTGAACTGATTCTTGGAGGAGGGCTGCCTATTAGCATTGTTACAATGGGATGTACAAAAAGATCTATGAAGTCTGTGTATGGATATGGGTAGTCATACTTATGGATCAAAGGAGTCCATAAAATCACTGACCTAGGGTGACCTTTTCTATCAAGCTTTTGGAGAGTAAAGGGGAAGTTGTCAACTTGGTAATATAGAAAAGGGTGGTACAAAACTGAAGAATACTTGAATACTCTCTCATTACTCATCTTAATAAATTGGTCATGCATCCTATCAACTATGAATTTGGCATAATCATACATGATAGCAAGAGGTTGTCCTAGAGTGATGATGGACATGAAGGCTAAGATGATTTCATCTATATACTCACTGGTGGTATAGCCTAGGATACTAGATATCATTGCTACAATGTTCTTGCCAAATTTGGAAAATATGGCACATACATATGGGGAAGGATCTTTTGGAATGTGTTTCACTTCTACAATAAAAGTTTGGAACATTTCAGTAAGCTTTGCAGTAGTTAGCTTGGGGAATAGGTCCAATAGGTCTCCAATAGAAATTGGCGTTAGGTTTTTCCCTGGTTTTAGTTGCAGCATTTCATTGATTGACTCAACAATGATGGTGAAAAGTATGGTTTGGTTAGGGGACATCACTTCTTTTTGAATGGGGATGTAGTTTGTGTGGCAATAATGGACAATTTCTGGAAAGATGTGCACCTCAGGGAATTGATACTTGGGCAAATTAGACCCCCAAAGACCTATTTTATCATCATGGTTTGTGTATTGGTCTCTGTATCGACAGTATAATTTGAGAGTGGATTCAGGGATAGAAGCGTCCTTTATTTGAAAATCTTTATTAGCAAGGGGAAGGTGGTCCAAGTCCAGGTGGGGAGTGGAAATTGGTCTGACATCCATGGAAATTGGGGTAGCCATTCTCAGTTCTTGTGGATTTGAGAATAGGGGAGGTAAATTTTAAGTCTTTTAAGGAAATGGTAGTTCAATTCTGGGTGGGTTTTAAGTTATCAGAGTTTCTCTTTAATTTCAATTAAGAACACTCACCAATTAAGTCTAAAATTGGCAGGGTTTTTAGTGAATTATGGTTTAAATACCTAGAATTTGAAGAAAACTCGTTCTGAACTAGGTGACTAGCAACTATGAATGGTTGAAAGCTTCGAGCAGGCTGCAAGGAAATCTCAGAGGTTTGTGGCATCTTCAGGGTGAAATTGTACGTGGGTTGACAAATTCGACGTTCACAGGTGCATGCATGGAATTTTACAGTTAAAAAACCATAAAAACAATAATTTAGGGCTTTTTTTGCCTTATGCGTGAAAATCATTTTGGTGGGTACGGGTGAATAGTGGTCGTTTGTCACATAGCGGGGTGAATAGTAGCTTTTTAAGCATGTAGTGTGCTGGTGATAAGTGGATTTCTTCACACAGATTTAGTCAAATAAGCATAAAAGGGGCACAATATCCTAAATATATGATATGTCACGTTTTAATGCTTTCCGATAATCACATAAAGACTTAGGATATAGTGCTTTGATGGGTTTTTGATGTGGAAATGAGTTATGTAGGGGAAGAAACACATTTTCCTAGGTAAAAGTAATTTAACCTTAGGAAAGAATATTATTGAGGGAAAATGAATGAACTGAAGGTGGGGAATGAATGCTTATGAGGGGATTTAGTACTTACTACTTGTAAGTCATTGAGCCAAGGGTCTAATCCCTCCAAAAGTCAAAGAAATGCTCTGAGCTTCTTTGACTTATGGTTTTTAAGTACTTTGTACTTATTGTGGGAAATTAGTTAAATAAAAGGTGAAATGAATGAGGGAAATTAATTAATTGACTTTGATATCCATCTACATGCTTGAGTGACCATTCACATTTGGAACTTTTATGATGGAAAGGATGATACACATGCTTTTTCCTAATCAATCATCAAAATTATGCAACCTTTTTACTACTTACCCATCTATTCATCCTACCATTTTTTATTGTCTTTATTAGGGTGCATTTGAGCTAGCAAACCCTTATCAAACTTTTTTCTTTTTCTT
The DNA here is from genome assembly GCA_000404065.3 of Pinus taeda. Lineage (NCBI taxonomy): Eukaryota > Viridiplantae > Streptophyta > Pinopsida > Pinales > Pinaceae > Pinus > Pinus taeda. Next base: position 102,447 of record APFE031540242.1, on the reverse strand, counting down.
TACAATAGTATACTAACTATGTCTAACCTTATTACATCTGAGGGCTCAGTTTAAATAGTTGAGCTCCTTTTATTTACTCTACCTATTTAGTTATCTGCCAAGATTAAACAATTTAGTCAGATTTTTATTCTCTATCTATAAACACAAAATTGAAACATGAAGTAGCCAAGTTTAAACATTTTTACTATCATGGATTGTGGCAAAGGTTACAAACTGCACACAATCATTTATTTTGCACAAAAGGTAAATAGTATTGGCATTTTGACTTCCTCACTCTCAAGGTCTTTTTTCTTTTCTTGGGGTTCATATTTTTCATCTTTTTTGACCTTTTTATTCCTTTTGTCCTTTGATTATTCTTTTAGGACATACCCTCTTTAAAGTTTTTAATTTTTTTGAATATGGAAAACATTTGGAGAAAGCAAAGGTATGTACATATTACAGGTTTAATTTTAGTCATTCAAAAATTATGACTCCTATTGGTATAGGAACCTAACAAGAACAAGTACCGAAGGCTCGACAGTCACCCATAGGTATGCATACAGCGGTTTACATGCCTTCCTACATCTTAGATGCAGTCTGTTCCTAACAGGATTTCCCAGGCTTGGAGTGGGCATGGTCACTGATGGAGACTACTATGAAAACATATTTCAAGTTGTTGTCTAAATGCAGCTTCAAAGGAGTAATCACACAATTGTCCAATCATTTTTTCACGCTTGTGTACAAGATGATATTCCAATAGGATCCACCCTATATTTCAAAGGAATCAATGGACACATTGATAGGCATTGCAGATTGGTATGCCTCACCATCTAGCACTTTCATCCGAATGTTCAGTGCGGAGAAGCCTCCGCATGTTCTACCAAAGTTTTTCTTTGATGTACTTGTCATGCAGGAGGTATCATATCACATCTCAGTAGGATTGACAGCTAGACTGCATCAGAACAAGAAGGCACCTTGGCCCGTTCTTCCATTGTAGATTGGGTTATAGGAGATCGGAACTATAAAGCAAGCGGATGTTGAAGCAGAAATGATAAAGAAGTACCCATTTAACCTCCGAAGCTACAATCCATATGACCCACATTGCATTGCGAAAGATCATTACACAAGATTTCAGCTGAACTGGATCCATGGGACCTGTCATTCAGCCAAGGTGGACCCATGGAGATATTGCTGCAGTTTCTCCAAACCTAATGTACTGGTTGGCTTTGCTGTGAAGTGGTTAGCAAAGAAACATGAAGTAGCATTACAGAGAGCACTAGGAGTGGCAATAGAGGAAAGCATACTAGTGCATGGCAAGGATAAGAGGAAGATTGTCGATCGCATCGAGGGGGAGCAAAGTTGTAGTTTCCAAGAAGATCCACCTGTAGAACAAGAAGTTACTACTATTGAGGCAAAGAGGCACTAGTGCAACAAGCAAATAGCTCAAAGGAAGAGGGATAAGAAGAGGATGGAAGAATCAAAGAAGGGGTTGCATGAGCTAAGGGAGAAAATCCAAAAGGAACAAGAGTTGTGTAAACAGGAGAGGGAAGCGTAGTAGTAGAAAATATAGCAAGGGGCACAACATGTGAAAATAGATGAAGCAACACTCGTAAAAGTAGTTGATTCATCTGAACAGCTCCCAACATGTGAACAGGGTGAACCATCACAGGGGAAAGACTTTTCTCGCGAGATAGAACAAGCACTTCAAGATTTGGATGCAGACATGGAGCAACAGGAGTTGGAACAGGACACTGACCTCATGCCTCACCACAAAGAGGTCGATTCACTCACTTCAATGCATCCATATGATGAGAAAGTCTTGAATGGCCAAGGAGGAAATGAGATCCTTGGTGATCAGCTGGAAGAAGATATGCACAACATCTCGTTCGACGAATCTCAACATAGAGTTGTGAAGTCTCGCAGAGTATCAACTCGGGAGGATCAAACATCTCCTGTGAAAGTTGAATAATGAGTGTTCGTGAATGATGTGTGCAAACATCCAACTACTTTGGAAAATGCAACCAGAGTGTATGTCGAAGCCCCTAGCTCAACTGTTCACTTCCTAATAGCTGAGAATGAGGGAATGGCAAAGGAACTACAAATGGACAAGCAAGGAGGTGGCTTAGTGTCAATTTCTACCCAAGCAGAATAGAAGAAGGCAATACTAGATGGAGTATTTTCCCTTGACACAGTTATGTGAGCATTGTACTCCAAGTTCGGTACCATGCATAAGGCAGCTGCCCATCTCAATGGATGGTAGCAGTGATGTGCTAGAAGATCACATATCTTGATGAACGTGCATGCTACTATTGATGACATGCAAACATGGACGATGAAGTACAAGGGAGACCCACTTCACTTCTGTAAGATGATGAGGGCCAATGCGTTCAAGCTGAAAGCATCTATCTAGAGTCAAATCCATAACTATGAGGAGCTCCTGCAACTCATCACTAGCATATATGCTTCCCATGCACAAGTATTCAAGAGTTTGGATTTTTTGGTGTGCACACATGCGATCCCATGAATCAGGACTCTCACTGAAGCGAAGACAAATAAGTAGGTCTGAATAGCACTTGAATCATACTTCGACGAGTTGATGCACATCACTACCAGCCCAGATTTATGTAATAGTGTAGACATCATGCACAAGTATGTTGCTGGTCTAAGCACATTGAATACAATGATGCGCATGCTTTCAAACGACTTGGATAGAGGAGCCCAAGGAGTGTCCCAGAATGCTGTGGAGGCAAGGGTCAGGTTTCTAATGAATTTCAGTGTGGAACACACAGACACCATCAAGGACTACAAATCTTAGCTTTAGTATGTTACTATCGATCAACATGAAGGTGTTGAGGAGTTGGACTTCCATGGTTGTCTAAGTCAGAGTGATGTCTAGTTTTCCTTGCCCAAGTGATTTGGTTCACATGGGTACATGTGCATTGTAATTTTAAGTAATGTCAAGTGTAAGTCAAGCATTAATAGTGGATGTAATAGTCATAGAGTAGGTGAAGAGTCATGAGAGTAGTTGAATGGTCACAAAGGGGAATGTCAAGGGTCACCCAACCCTTTACTATAAATAGTCCCACATAACTCATTGTATAGGCTTTTGGTTAGCCAGGCTTCCAATAAGACTATCTTGGAGAGAGCTTGGACAATATTGTAATGTGCCTTGGCTTCTCTAGTGCACAGAGCTAGTTCATCTCTTTGGAGGAGTAGTAGGATATGGCTGTAACGTTCCACTGTTGGGGCTAACAGCTCTACATGGATGTTTTGTATGATTGGAACTTACACTTCTTTATATAATAAGAGCCAACAAATTTTCATGCATATGTTGTTGTTGTAGTTGGATTGTTCCAGTTGCTACTAAAATGTATGGTGTTTAACTTACGTAGTTTTGTATGAACTATTTTGTATGAAATTGTATGAATCTTGTTGCAGATGTGTTGTTGGTTTAACCATCACTTTCGATTGCCAACTCACTTGATTTCTAGCTTGTGATGCATCTTCGCTTGTGTGTTCCCTTCCCATCCGACCACTATTACAGGTTTCCATGTGGTGTACTCATCTCAACCCACCTATGTTAGAACCTCTCATGCACCTTCCTTTACTAACTGCAGCGGCAACACCCTTGCTACTAACAGAGTTATCTTACTTGCCTCTATACAACATTGTGGTCAAGGCATTTCTTTATGACCCACTGTTGGGACTCCTACACTAAACAGTTTGAGGTCTAATTGGGACTTCTTACCAAGGAGATCCCCTTGACATGTTCGCAGGTCTAGTACCATCAAAAATTCTGGCGCTAGAAGGAGGACCTAATGACAAGTTGTGTCCTCTCATCGAATTTTGAACTTTTGCATACCTTTCATGGATTCTTGCACTCTTCTCCCTCTGTGATGTTTTTCGAACCGTGAAGATGTCTCCATCATGAGGGAGTTTTTTGATCTCTTGTCCACTTACATGTATGATGGTGAAGGTGAAGTGGCCTGACCTGAGTACTTACATGACTTTCTTTCCATGCTTCATGAGGAAGGTGGGTGTTCTGACGAACAAACCAGCTTACTACTTGCACACACACTTTGTGAATCTCCACGTCCATGGTTGCTCAGCCTATCTGCTGACAACACACACTCACTTGAGCACTTATGTTATCTCATTGAAGACACTCTCTATCATTTCGATCCAGTCTATCTTGACCAAAAACTATTACATCAACGCAAGGTTCCGCATGAATTGGTTATTGATTTTGGCAGCACTTCCATGACATGTAATTTCACGCTCCAAGGAGCCAGATGAAATTTTCCTATCTTTTGGACCAGTTTGAGTGGTGCCTTACGAAGTCTGCCCATCCCAAGAAGAAGCTTGAAATCAAGCCTTTCTCAAGATTCTTGAGTGAGGGAGATTCAGAATCTCATGTGGATGCGGTTACTTTCTCAACTGAATGTCTACCTTCCCCTCATTCAAGAGCTCCACCACTATCGAGTGATGTTGAGGATCATGATCATAGTCTTGTTTAGCTTTCACATCCTACCAACATCACTTTAGTCAATTTTTGCATAGATTTGGTTGTCAGTCCTTCGAGTTCTCATATGCATTATGTTCTACGACCTCCATCTTTGTGCTCGGGTGTTCCTCCAGATGATACGGTATTATGTTCATCCATTCCAAACTCTTCACCTGTTATGAACGAGGAACAAGCCATTGACGGAGTTGGTGTTGCACAACCAACATGTGTTGTCGTTCATGAAGAGTATGAGTGGGAGATTAAGCACCAACACTTGGCGAAGGAGGACTCCTTTCTGCCAAAGCCCCCTCAATTCTTTCCTAACATCCTTGAGGAACATGCCATCCATGATTTTGAATGTGTGTCTTCATGCACGGATGCACCCATTATTGATCACTCGAAGGACTCACTGGATGTTGGCCCATCATTCAATAATGGATCTAATAAGTTATTCGTTGAAAACCCACTTGATGTTTCCTCTGTATTTTCCAGAGACATAGAGGACGAGTATGCCCACATTCCATCTACCACTCTCTTTGATTCATCTGATCATGAGGATGCTAATGAAATCATTGGTTTTTCTGATCATCTTGGTCGTGATCCATTTGGTTCCATACTTGATCAGGATCATGACTCTATCATAGTTGATCTTTCGAAGCCACCATTTTATGATGACATATCTGATTATGAAGTTGAAACACCCAAGACCATCAAGGCTCCTCATCACTCATCTGTATAAATTGAAGATCCATCTCACGCATAAATCACACCTATGCTCGAACTGCACGATCCCATTGCTCATGCATTTGAGGAATCTTACATTGCAAGAACTCATTCACGATGCAAGTGATATTTTTCTCTTTCGTTTGCTTGCATGTCATAGTCAAGAGTGTGCTTATGCTCCAAAGTTGCACGTAGTGTCACACAGCACCATAATAAGTCCACAGACTACTCGTCATGCACTTGCACTCACTTATTTCCTCTGGGTACTATGAACACAAAGTGTGGCTATCTTCATTGTTATATATTTCTTGCTTATGGGTTCTCACAACTAGGTTGCTCGTGAACCAAGCCTTCACCAAAATGGGTCAACCAATGCACCAGTGGCTGCATTGGAAATATCACTTCACGTGATCAGGCCCATGCACTGTTAGTGTAGGATTAGGAGTAGTGTTCGCTTTCAGTTAGTTTGCTTGCATTCTTGTTTGCTTAATCGCTTTAATTGTTTGTTTGTCTACATGCTTGCTTGCTTACTTTCTTTGCTTTCACTTTTGCTTTTGCTCTTGCTTTAGCTTTTTGTTTTTTAGTTCACTTATTTTGTTCATATAGTTCGCTTATTTCGTTCGTAGGTTATTTTTGCATGAAGCCATGTATGACTCTTGAAATGAGCTGGGTGAAGTACAAGAGGGCTTGTACAACTATCACTATTTGTTTATCTTCCATCTTTCCTCTGTATGATGAACTTGTTACTTTTTGTCCATGATATGTCGAAGGAAAATATGTGTTTTTCAAGGTGAACCTTGGTGAAAACACAATGCTTTCACACTAACTAGTTTCACCTTGTCTAGTCGGTTGTTTTTGGGTTAACCCTTGTCATCTCAGTCAAGTAGAGTAAGGTGAGGGGGAAAAACTTAATAGGCACATCAGAGATACAATAAAATAATTCTCTGCTGGAACAACCTCTTCTTCTCTCAATAATTTAGGATCCCTCTCCTACCGATGTAATGAACAAGTGCTATGCATAGTTAAAAAATGAAAAAATAAAAAATTAAAAAAAATTCAAAATGAAAATGAATAAGGTGAAAGGAGAGAAAGGCTTCCTTCCTAGGGAGGTGATGCAAGTAGCTCCATCGGGATACTAACTAGGCTTGCTGGCAGTGGAGCAATGCTTGTGTTCCTATGTCACTCTGTCTGGGTACTGTCAATCCCTTGTAGGAGTGGAGCAACACCAGAGATGAAACTAAGACTCTGACGACTATACTACTTGTCCAGAAATATACCCTTCAACCCTAATCTAAACAATTCTGTTGCCTTGGCTTGGAATGTGTGTCAATCGACCAAGAGCTTGGCAGATGCTACATCTTACAATCATGTTAGTGTGAAGCCAAGATGAGCTAAGATCTGAACAATACTTTCGGAGGTGTTAGACTTCTTTTTCATGAATAAGATCCATCCAAAGAGCTAGAGTTCTACTAGTGTGTTGCCAAGTGTTGTAGCGGATACAACCACCCTCAAAATTTTTTCCTTAGCCTGGTTTTGGAGCCTCCCTACCAACCTTTCATAGCAACGTGTCTTGCTTCATCAAGTACTCAAGCGTTAATGATTTCCTTGCACAAAGGCAGCCTATCGATCACAACTTCATCCATTCCCCTGATAGGTTGTCGACCGAGACTTAGTCTAGTTGTAGGTTGAGTATCTTCCCCAAGAAAATTGTGCATTTCTGGAGGGCAATCAACCTTCCCTCCATAAATTGTGTAATTATGTCTGGTAGCCTACTGGGCTCCAAAATTGCGCAATCTTGCTAGCTTACGCTCCTAGAAGGAATTGCAAAATTTTCCCAAGCAGGGATGCTTAGCGAATAATTTGCGCAAATGTGGACACGAGTCAGCTGCTCTGCCTAGAAATTATGCAAACCTCCTGGGAATCCAACCCATCTCCCAGTCAGAAATGCACATTTTTCTCGACCAGTTGAGCAGCTTCGTGCATGAGCAGTCCGGTTGACCAGTTCCACCTGGGACCAAGGAAAGTTGACTTGCATGCATGCATGACTACATTTTTCCCAGAATAGCCAAAGGCAACATGCAAAATGTATCCCTTGATTTAGGGAGCTATTTTTAGCAGTCAAAGGTTACATGCAAAGTTGTTTTAGAAACTTCCCTCCAAGTGTCACCTTTTCCTAGATTTGTGGCATGCACGTCATGAGACAAAAATTATATATTTGATGCATCAGAGCTCATTCTTTCACATCGATCTTGGAACTCTGACATCCCACAACGCATCGAGAAATTTTCGACACATCCGTCTGAGCTATTCACAGGTGAGTGGCCTCAACTTGTCCTTTTCAGCATTTCTATCACTTCTTGTGTATTCTCTTGTGTGAGTGTTGTTTGCTTAATTTCTTTGAACGCTTGCTGCCATTTACATGTATACCAGCTTGTTCTAGCTCCATTTCCATTTTCTTTGTTTTATCACTGTTTTCGCATGCATGAAACTGTTTTGCACGAACATTCCTCGAACCAGCAAATCGCTTCACCCACATGCATGTTCATCTGTTTTATGAATCTTTCATTCATGTTTTTCATGTACTATCAATCACTTCTACTTTGACCTAGTGTCACCATGCATTCACAGTCTTATTTTCATTCAGTTGCTTGTCGGCGAGTCGAGCCAACCTTGGACCAGACCATGCCTTCACTGAAACTACATTGTGCAATCTAGGGAATGAAGGCTCATCCTACCCCTCCAGAGTTGTGCATTTCTACCTAGCACTGTCCTCCAAGACTGTTTTGCACATTTCTCAGGGACAGTGACTATTGGCCCAGAAAATTTCCAATGCAGTCCTTGAGCGTGCAGTCACTCCTAGTTGGAATTGTGCATTGTGAAATCCCAGGAGCCAGCAGCCAGTCTGGATTGCATACTGTACAAGTCCAATAGTCAGTCTTGCTTCCCAGACAACCTAGACTGCCTTTTGTATAGTTCTGGTAGCCAGTCATCTAGCCTCCCAGAACAAATTGTGCAATCTTTCCCATGAGTTTCCCAACTATGTGTTGTGTCACTCCCTAAATTTTCTTTGGTTTTCACTGACAGATTCTTTGCCATGCATATTTCTTGTCTCCAAATATTTTAGGTTTCCATCTATCCCAATCAACTCCAAGAGAATATGATCATAGGACATTGATGGAAATGTAGTTGGAGCAGCAGTTGAGTGAGTGTCCTCTAGTTTGTCGATCTATGAAGATACAAAGTTGTATCAAGACAAGAACATGAAATTGAAGTGGCAAGAGGTCATTGAAACATTTTTAGGTACTTTTGGGGAAGACCTCAAATACCATCAGGTGTACATGAACATTCACAATTCTGGCTTGTATCGGATTGCATGCAGATACCCCTCATTCCCATGCGCGGACATGATACACTGGATCATCTCTCACATGGATCCTAAGACAATGAACTTGAGCAATGTTAGTGGGACGAAGCTCGCAACCATCTGGGCACAAGATTATGATGAGATGTATTATATGTCAGACCCTATGACTGCCATGAAGACTCCATTTAGCTTACCCAACAACAATGTTAACCCCATAGACATTCTGAAGGACTCAGTAAAGGAGCTAGCTTGGTTTAGGATGACAACCAACAGATCTACAAGACGAAGATATTGAGGAATGCGTACCAATAATTGGTCATATTTACATGTTAACTGTATGGCCAAGAAAGCACTAAAACCTTTCCATAGAGTTAGGTGATCGCACTGAACCAACTGGATAGAGAAGGAAAACCATGTAACTGGTTCGACATATTGGCCCATCAGTTGAATGAACAAGTAACGGAGTCTCGACAATCACTCGGAGGTATGCATGTATATATTTACATGTTTTCCTACATCCTAGATGTAGTCTATGCTAGATAGGAGTTCTCGAGATTGGAGTTGGCATGGTCACTGACGGAGACTACTATGAACACATATTTCAAGTTGTTGTCTGAATGCAGCTTCAAAGGAGAAATCACCTGATTGTCTGATCATTTTGTCACCCCTGTGTACAAGATGATATTCGAACAGGATCCACCTTGCATGTCAAAGGAAGCAATGAAAGCATTGATAGGAATTGCAGATTGGTATGCCTCACCCTCTGGCACTTTCATCACAAGGTTAAGTCTGGAGAAGCCTTCACATGTTCTACCAAATGTTTCCTTCGACGTACTTGTCATGCAAGAAGTAACAGATCACACCTCGGAGGGATTGGAAGCTAGACTACATCGGAAGAAGAAGGTACCTCGACCCGCTCTTCCATTGCGGATTAGGTTATATGAGATTTAGAGTATGAAGCAAGCAAATGTCGAGGTAGAACTAATGAAGAAGTACCCATTCAACTTCTAAAGCTGCAATCTCTATGACCCACATTGCATTATAAAAGATCACTACATGAGAATTTAGTTCAACTAGATCCATGAGGCATGTCATTGGGCAAGGAGGACCCATGGAGATACAGTTTCTCCAAACCTAATGAACCGTTCAGCTTCGTTGTGGAGTGGTAGCAAACCAACATGAAGAACCATGATGGAGAGCACCAGTAGAAGTAGTAGTAGAAGTAATGGTAGCGGAGGCAAGCACAATATTGCATGACACGGGTAAGAGGAATATTGTCAATCACATGGAGGAGGAGAAAAGCTAGAAGATTCCAGCAGATCTACTTGTAGAACAAGAAGCTATGGCTATTGAGGCAAACAGGCACTAGCGCGACATGAGAATCGTGCGAAGGTAGAGGGATAAGAAGATAAATGGAAGAAGCAGAGAAGGAGTTACATGAGTTGAGGGAGAAACTTAGAAAGGAACAAGAGTTGTGCAAAGAGGAGAGGGAAATACAAAAACAACAGATACAACAGGGGGCAGAACATGTGCAAATAGATGAAGCAGTGATCATAAAAGTAGTTGATTCATCTGAATACCTAACATCAAGTGAACATGGTGAACCATCGCAGGGGCAAGACTTTGCTCATGAGATAGAACAATCACTTCAACATTTGGATGCAAACATGGAGCAACAGGAGTTGGAATAGGATGTTGACCTCATGCCTCACCACAAAGAGCTCGACTCACCCGCTTCAATGCATCTAGATGATGAGAAAGTCTCGAATCAACAAGGAGGCACTGAGATCCTTGGTGATCAGCTAGAAGAAGATATGCACAACATCTCATTCAACTAATCTCAAAATAGAGTTGTGAAGTCTCACAGAGTATCAAGTCTGGAGGATCAAAACATCTCTTGTGCAAGTTGAAGAATGAGTGATCATGAGTGATGTGCGCAAAGATACATCTCCCTTAGGGGATGCAACCAGAGTGTATGTTGAAGCCAATAGATCAAGTGTTTGCTTCCTAATAGCTGAGAATGAGGGAATGGAAAAGGAACTACATACGACAAAGCAAGGAGGAGACTTGGTGACAATGTCTGCCCGAGTTGAACTGAAGAAGGAAATACTAGATGAAGTATTGTCCCTTGACATAGTTATGTGAGCGTTGTACTCCAAGTTCCATTTCATGCACAAGGCATTCGCCCATCTCATCGAATGGAAGCAACGATGTGCTAGAAGAGCATGTATCTTGGTGAACATGCATGTTGTTGTTGATGACATGCAAACATGGATGATGAAGTACAAGGGAGCCCCACTTCACTAGTGTAATATTATGAGGGCCAATGTGTCGAGCTGAAATCATGTACCTGGAGTCACATCCAGAACTATGATGAGCTCCCACAACTCACCACTAACATACAAGCTTCCCATGCACGAGTAATAGATATTTTGGATGTTGTGGTACGTACACATTCGATCCCATCAATCAGGACTCTCACCCACATAAAGAAAAAGAAGCAGGTACGAATAGAGCTTGAATCATACTTCGACAAGTTGATACACATCACCACTAGCCCAGACTTGCATATTAGTGCATACATCATGCACAACTATGTTGCTTGTCTGGACACATTGAAGACAATGATGTGCATGTTTTCAAACGAGTTGGACAGAGGAACCTGAGAAGTGTACCTGGATGTTATAGAGGCAAGGGTCAGGTTTTCGATGAATATCACTATGGAACACATAGACACCATCAAGGACTACATATCTTGGCATCAGTGTGTTACTGTTGATTAGCATGCAGATGTTGAGGATTTGGACTTCCATGGTTGTCTAAGCCAAAGTGATGCCTAGTTTGGCTTTCTCAAGCCATTTTCTTCACATGGGTACATGTGCATTGTAATGTTATGTCATTTCAAGTGTAAGTCAAGTGTCAATAGGTGATGTAACAATCATAGAGTAGGTGAAGAGTCATGAGGGTAGTTGAATGGTCACAAAGGGGAATGTCAAGGGTCACCTCACACTTTGGTATAAATAGTCCCTCATAACTCATTGTATAGGCTTTTGGTTAGCCAAGATTCCGATAAGAGTTTATTGGGGAGAGATTGGATAGTATTGTAATGAGCCTTGGCTTCTCCACTACAGAAAGCTAGTTCATCTCTTTGGAGGAGTAGGCGAATGTGACTGTAACGTTCCACTATTGGGGCTAATGGGTTTACATGGATGTATTGTATGATTGGAACTTACACTTGTTTATATAATAAGAGCTGACACATTTAAATGCATACGTTGTTATTGTAGTTGTATTGTTCCGGTTGCTATAGAAATGTATATTTTTTAACTTATGTAGTTGTGTATGGACATTTTTTTATGCAATTGTGTGAATCTTGTTGCAGATGTGCTATTGGTTTAACCATCACTTTGGATTTCCATTTGACTTTATTTCAAGCTTTTGATGCATCTTCACTCATGTGTTCCCTTCCCATTCGAGTACTGTTATAGGTTGCCAAGGGGCACACTCTTCTCAACCCACCTGTGTTAGAACCTCTCATGCACCTTCCTTGACTCACTGTAGTGGTCGCACCCTTGATACTGATAGAGTTATCTTACTTTCCTCTGCGTGACATCATGGTCAAGGCATTCCTTTATGACCCACTGATGGAACTCCTACACCAAACAATCTAAGGTCTAATTGGGACTTCTTAGTGGGGATATTCCCTTGACATGTCAGCGGGTCCAGCACCATCAACAAATTCCTACAGTTAATTTTACATATTGTACTTATATGACTAAAATTGATGTGCATACCTACAACTCTACCCTAATCATAGTATGCAATGCTCCTGACAAATCAATATGACTGAAATCTTCCACAAACATCATTAGTAGGCTCAATGGAACCAAGTAATTTCCTTGAAGGTGTGTGCAGTGTTCTTCAACACCAACCTGAGCACAAATAATTACGAATGTAAGGTCATTTTATTGGGTTTTTTGTGTGATATTAACAACAATATCAAGGGTATTTTCTAGAATAACCTCCATCAAAACTTGCACATCATATTCCCATTTTTTATAATTGTCATTGTGCAATAATACATGATATGTTGTAGATGTCTTCCTTGATTTTATTTTATTGTAGTGACAAGAAAATAGAAAGAGACTTAGAAGATGCATCGAAGGAATTGGAAATTCTAAAGACATCATATCTATTTCATTAACAATGAAAATAAATTCATGTAAAATTCTCGTCACATTCACTCTAATAGCCATGTCCTTTAGAGTAGATATATTTATTTGAAAAAAGTTCTACATAAGAAAATACGATGAAAGTTTGAAACAAGAATCTATTCATAAGTCATCATTTTATTTACCGTAGATCAAACTCTCATTCTCGACCAGGTGTTTCTTTCTCAATTGTTGGTGTCTCTATCAATCCACTACCTTTTCCCCATGGTGAGGTTGATTTGATTACAGAAAACATCCGGGTCATGCATGTCGCTTTTGACTATGATATTTTGTCACCTTGGAGACCTTACAACGTTGTTATCTTGTGGTTGTTGTCCTCACATTTCCATCTTTGTAGATGTAGTAGTTCACATGTGCGTAATTGCTAATTTACCAATAAGGGAAAGCTAATTTATGTTCATATGATTGGGGATGGGGAAGAATTAATCTCGAAGGTATCAAAGTGGGCATGACTTTTGACCCTATTTTAGAATAAGAGCTCACATTATATATAATGATAGGACAACCTTAGAATTGTGAGCCTCCCATTATTCGTCTTTTATTGTTGTTCGCTTCCATGACCTTTTTTTCCTTTCCTTCTTTCCATTAATTTTCAATTTGAAAATACTTTGTGAATACCCAATGATTGAAGGTATGAATGGTAGTAAACTGTGGTTTACATTTCAACCTTTGAGATGGACCAAGCTCTAGTTAGTGAAGAATAATATCCTCAAGGTTTTGATGAATGGGAGTGCTCTATTAGGGCTACAATTTGCATGTTGAAGGCATAAGAGAAAGAAATATTTCAATGCCACATTTTAAACAAACCAACAAGGGCAAGATCTCCAATGATTTTGCCATTCTTGTCTTTTAGTTGTAGATCCTTAGATAGTGATATCAACAATTATTTAGGTTTTTAACTGATATGATGATAACCAATGAGATCTTGCATGTATAGTTATTTTTGGGTTCTTACCCATTAAGTTTGTTTATGTTATTATCATGTAACTAGAGATTTAATAAGGCCCCTGACATAATAGGATTTGATGGACAACTACAATTTTAACCATATGAATTAAGTCTTTATATCCATAAAGTGCTTATTTCTTTATATGTGCCTTTCTCTTTCATATTTGACCATAAGAAAATTATAGTTTGAGGTAGTAGGGCTTAATCAACTAAAGTGTGTAAAGCTTGCCTCAAAGACTCCGTAACTAGTAAAATATATCATATGGAATTGTAGAATATATGGGTGAATGCCATCTTCCAATTTTAAAAAATAGCTTTTACTCCCTATGGTGTGGCTGCGATGGTGACTATCTAGCCATGGTGATAGCTACACTTGTCAAGTTTTATCCCTTAAGCCATCACCTATTCCTCTAATATTATGAGCTACTATATGAATGATATATTAATGCACGAGAGCTCATGCACAGAACAGGGTTTCGAGGTTTCTTTTGGAAGGCTACAAGAATAAGTACTTACTAATTTATGAACCTCATTCTAATAGGGATGGTGGCAATTATTGTACCAACTATATTGGTTTGTGACTTGTTTTCTTTTTAACATTTAAGACATACTTCATGATATGGTAGTTCAAGTACTATAGATTGAAATCTAATATAGGCATCATCATATTTTTTAATCTTAAACTCTATCTTTTACTAGCAACTTTATCTTTCTAAATTTATTTCCTTGACAACTACCTTAAATGCCAATGGTGCATTGATTCACTGTTGAGGTCAATAGAGGCATCCATTAGGGTTCCATTCTCACTGTGGTCTACCCCACCTAAATTGCGTGAAAATAAAAAGGATGAGATTGGGTTAAAATCTTGGGAGTGGGGTGACTACATAAGCCCCAAGCCTGGCACTTGAGGCAAAGAAAATATGCTCTTTATGGTGAATCTCCGTAGGGCATGTTTTCCAAAGCAATTCCAAACAAAAATTGCTTTAAAAAAAATGCTTGGTTTATATTTGATTTCTTTTATTATATGTAGAAGTGAAGTTTCTGTATATAGTTAAATTGATTTCAGCATTTTGCCTAACCTATTTTTGTTTCCTTTTTTATCATGATCTTTTATTCCTTCTAATTTTACCATGCTTTATTTTATTGAAATATATAAGGATAAAATTTAGCACTTATCTACTCTCGAGTTAGGTAAAAATTTGGTTAATGGTAATGCCAGTTGATAGACACATGAATGACCAAGATCATGAGTCTTTACTGCCTTTATGATTTGAAAAATGTTTTAGTTCTCTATTTCTTATGAGGTGCTATATTAAGACTGACGAGATTGAGTGCAAGGCATAAGGTGGAGTTGTCATTGTCCATTTGTAAGCTTCTAAAGTAGTCATTATTGTTTACCCCTCTTTGCATTACCACCATTTAAAGAAAATAACTTTATCAATGCTGACAAGGCTAGCACGAGATTCACTCAAACTGTGATGCGGGAAAACATCCTTGGTCGTGGCTCAAGTTTTAAGCATTGCTCTATCCCGACATCCAGATTTTTAGATCAGGTGAAGCATACTTATTCGATACTTGAATGATTACATAAAAACTGGGTATTTTTCTCTCATTTGTTCTACGTGAAGGATCTTATTCTCCATTCCTTTAAAAGATAAATAAGCCTTGAATCTCTTATAATGGGTCTAGAGCAATAGAAGATGCAATGTAATTTTACTTTCATTGGTTCTCTGTAGGTTTTAACCCCGTACAGAAATTACCTTCATACGAATTCTAAATCACAGGAAAAATAAAAATGTGAGAGCATAACACATAAAACACATATACACAGAGATTTCCCACTAGATCTCAAAACCGAGACTACTAGCTTGATTTTTCATTATATTCCTTTCAATGTTATAATACATATTTATACATGCCGAAGCATCTAATACCATGGACTGAAAACCATTGCATCCAAAACCATGGACCAAAAACCATAGGTAGGTTCGCCCAACCTAATATAGGGTCCAAAAAAAATTTTCTCAGGGCGCTGCCCCAAACCCCCCGCTGCGCAATCAGGGCAACGAAGGGGGAGCTCCACCGCCCCTCTAACGCCCCGGCTCACTACGTAGGTTAGTCATGGAAAGAATATAACAGAACCCAACAATCTCCCACCTGTTGTTTTCTTTCCTCAGGGGGCCACAGGAGAGCTTAGTCATTTTTCCAGCCCTGAAATGCCCATTGTTTGTCTACACCAAGAGAACTTCTCAGAGCTCATAAATTTTTTCAATGCATCTGCAGTATTCTTCAAATTGTCCACCTTTACCAGCAACACCTGTTTGTCTTCTATCATATCCCTCACAAAGTGATACTGAACATCAATGAGCTTTGTCTTTGAATGATAAGCAGGGTTCTTTGCCAAGAAAATTGCACTTTGGCTATCACAATCTATCCTTATAGCTCCCTGTACTAAC
>APFE031540242.1:67318-83815 GCA_000404065.3 Pinus taeda | reverse complement strand
TGAGGTGGTTTTCGCCTCTGCAGAAGGAGCATCATCAGATCCCTTTCCTTTATCAGGGGCTTTAGATTTACACTCCTTTTGAAGTGCCCTTCCTTTCCGCATTTCCAGCACACCACCTTTGTAGGTTTTCCTGGAGATTTAGATCTCCCTCTAGATTTAGATCTCCCACTCGATGACTTATTTTTGTTTCTGTTCTGGGACCATCCTCTTACAGACAAGGCATCACCATTCTGGTTGTCCATATTTTTCCGTCTCATCTCCTCCGTCAGCAAGGCTGAGACTATTTCATCAAACTGCAAAGCAGTTGCATTGCTACCTATTGCATAACCAGACTATCCCACGAGTCTGGTAGAGAACACAACAAACTGATGCACTTATCTTCATCTGAAATTTTAATATCAATAGATAATAACTGACTTACCAGAGTATTAAATGCATTCAGATGCTCTGTCACTGAGTCTCCATCTTTCATCCTTAGGTTATACATCTTTTTCCCGCAGGAATAGTTTATTCACCAGAGACTTAGATTGGTACAAAGTCCCTAACTTGTCGCACAGAGCCTTCGTCGTAGCTTCCCCCGATACATTCAGCAATACTGAATCTGAGACACACAATCGTATTGTGCTCTTTGCCTTCCGATCCACTTCTTCCATTCTTCATCGGTCACTCCCGTTGGTTTAGTACCCGGATCTACCGCGATCCACTGATCTTTATCCACCAACAGATCCTCCATCTTGAGTTTCCACAACTCAAAACTCTGACCATTGAACTTCTCAATCTCTATCTTTCGCTGCTCGCCATCTTCTTTCACCACCAGAATCGATCTCGCAGAATCTCCCACTGAATAGGGTCTACGACAGGCCCGAGCGAAACCCCTCAGCAACAAAGGCGTCCCCTTGAAGCCAAAACAGCGCTGATACCAAATGTAGGTTTTAACCCCGTACAGAAAATTACCTGCATACGAATTCTAAATCACAGGAAAAATAAAAATGCGAGAGCATAACACATAAAACACATATACACATAGATTTCCCACTGGATCTCAAAACCGAGACTACCAGCTTGATTTTTCATTATATTCCTTTCAATGTTACAATGCATATTTATACATGCCGAAGCATCCAATACCATGGACTGAAAACCATCGCGTCCAAAGCCATGGACCGAAAACCATAGGTAGGTTCGCCCAACCTAATATAGGGTCCAAAAACACAATAGGAAGGAATATAACACAACCCATCATTCTCTTCATTGCTTCCCATTTGATAGTTTGTAATCTCTCTTATTAATCGTGGACATATAAGATTTGGCATCCAAAATCTAAATGCAAACAATATGATGCCACTTTATTTTGAGAAAACTAGTAAATAAACAAAATATTTGCTGTATGATTTGTCAACTCGGAAAACAATTCTATGAGGAAAACTGATGCTGATAATCTTTTATAACATGTTCTTTGCATTAGATATGTTAAACACACATGGGCAGCAAAAGAAATATGAAATATAAAACATGAAAGTACAATTTTTATTAACAAGTGATATACATTTATAGTACATATTGTGACCATTGGGTTCCATATCCCAAGGTCTCTTGGACTCCTTTTGTCTATTCGGCTTCTAAACTAACCCATTGAGGATTAGGTGTCCAACATTCGCCCCCTTAATCTGAAGGGTTATGTATGAGTCCAAGAAGAGAGCTGTAATGCAAAATGTTCAAAAATGCATGGCATCACTAGGCTGTATGTGCTCTCTGAAATGTTGGTATAAAGGGTGGTGGTTTAAGGATGACCACCAACACTGGAATGCTTAGTGCAGTTCCCAGAACTCTTCCAAAATTGCCAAGAAGCTGAAGTCTTCTACTAGAGGAAGCGTTGCTATTGTTTTGAAGAGGGAAACCTTCAACCATGAAAGGGAGGTCTCACCTCTCATAAAAGGGAGAACTTCAACCTAAAAAGGGAAGACTCAACCTGTGATTGTTTAAGGATGACCAACAAATCTAGAATGCTTAATGCAATTCCTGGAACTCTTCCAACACTGGTAAGAAGCTGAAGTCTTCTGCTAGAGGAAGTGTCCCCAATTTTGTTCCTGGAATTCTTCCGAAACTGGCAAGAAGTTGAAGTCTTCTTCTAGAGGAAGTGTCCGAGATTCCCAACTGAAGGCATGTCCATGGGCATCTTTCTTTGGCTACAAATCTGAAACTGGTGTGGTAGGTTGTGGCTCAGGCTTGCTTGATGTGACTTTGAAGCTTGTATATGACCATCATTTCCCCCCCTGTGAGATACAACGTGAGATGATGGAGAAAACTCAACTGCAAGACTGTTCAATACTCTAGAACAAGTTTTGACATGTGATTGGAATATCTTCTTGGTTGTTGATGCCCATTGCCAAGAAGCGATCCATCCAAGATGAATCTTTATTCTTGCAGGACGTTTATTTCTGAAGCATCTGTGTGAAGAATGAGTGGTTTTATGACAGTGCTTACATGGATGAAGACCAAAACAGTGATCTTTCAAATGGCCAACTCAGTCACAGTGTTGGCATTTCATGACCTGTTGTTGTTGTTGTTGTTGTGGAAGAGGGGAAAAATCTGGAATAGCTGGAGGTGAACTGTCATAAGGAGTAGTTGAACTGTCATGAATGAATCCAACACTCTGAAACTAAATGGGTTTTGAGTAGTCTGGAATATGAAAGGACAAGTCCTTGTCATATCTAAGATCGGTTCTGTGCTTATTGTGGATAAGCTATTCCCAAGGTCTGATGATGGGCTTGGGAATTGCAGACTGAGTTTCTGCATCTGAATGTACAAATACTCCTTTATTGGGTACTAAATCTGAATAAATTGTAACATTATTATCTTGTTGTTTATGGGAGTTTGTTTCAATCTTCTAAACATAATAGGTTCAGAATGATGACTCCACTACTGTAATTCCTCTCGCTGTAGCTTTGTCTCAAGCTGCAAAACTCAATATTCTCCTGTGCATTTTGTAGAAATATTTTAATATTTAATAGAGAGGTTTTGTTGATCTTAACCATCTCATCAACAATGGAATGTATCAGAGTATTTAGCAACTCTAATGCATTATCAAGTCTGGTCATTTTCTCCATTATCTTATATGTTAAAGAAACTGATCACAACTATTAACCAGTGAAGAAGAAGCAACAATCACTCACAATTCAATGTCACTACAATATCCTCCATAAATGTGCATGAAATAACTAGTGTGTATTAACTATATTCAATGTACATACCCGGACTTCAACTCAAAGACTTATCCTCCAAGCAACAAACAACAACGATTGCAATGTATTCACAATCCACTACATATGCATAACAGTTCACTCATGACCAGCATATAAAATTAAATAGAGCAACCACCAGACATCCACGAGATTAAAACAAAAGGATCCATGACCACCTGGACAAATCTTAAATCATGGTGACACAGGTTATTTTTTTTCTTTACAAGTCAAGCACAACACCTTACCCTTAGTCGTGCTGTAGAAATCAGGCCCCTATTCTCAAATCCAACAGTCAGCAAAAATATTGAACAAAAACCTTAAACATAATGTGACAATGAGCTACTAAAGTAGTTTGAAGAAGAACTCAGCTTCCAAGTGCCTAGACTATGTATACCTCTTTGTTGGTGGTGAAGGATTAGCTTGAAGCACAATAAAATGCCTGTAATATAAGGTCTATCAATGCACAGTTCTCAAGATTGTTTTTACGACAAATTGTTGACTCCTTTATGTGGTGATGATTCGAAATTCTAATGAATCAATAAATGCTTAGACCCCACTATCTAATTTTTCTTCAGTGCTCATGTGCAGCTCAAGAATAAGGAACCAATCCTTTGTGAGAAGACTTTGGCATGTTCAGTTCAAAAATCGATCTCTTTACACCACCTCAAACACAACTTTCGTTAACAGTAGCTCGAACCCAATATTTTAGATGCAATTGCATCCTTCTAATGGTAGAGATCACTTCCAACAGTATTCAAGTGATTCAATTCCCTTTGTTCTCAATGAATCTTGGCCCAGCTAAGAGATTACACAACATACAAAGAAAGGAACTCAAACTTTTTGGGTACTTCAAAAATCTGACCTTTGGCACAAGAAAATCATTCCCCCAGCAACCAAAACTCATCCCCTTGTATATCCTTCAAACTCATCCTCCTTTTTAGCTATCTTTTGTGGCAGAATGAGAGGAAATCAACTTAGTAGCAGTAACCGAATCTTGGACCTGGGTGTGAATCTTTGGCTCCATGGTTCTTTCCCCAAACTAGATTCACCGTCTCAATGCACATTATGTTACTGGCCGCTCAACTCAATATATCCATCCAAAGAACCAAGGAAATTCACCATACCATTCACACGATTCAATGTAGAGTTTTAACCAAACATGTATTCAATATGTGGGGGACACACATTAGATTATTTCTGCAACAAAGTCTGCTACAGATTAAAGGCCAGGGAGACCCTTGGGTATTCTCTTTCAGGCTTATATGTAGATCCTTTTTGAAGACAAATATTTCGATATTGCTTGGCAGATGAGGAGCAATAACAAGCTCCGCATGATAAAGCACCATCAATGGTAGAAATATCATCACAGACACAACTTTCTTTGATAGTTGGAAGAATACAACCAAGAAATGGCAAACTAATGTAAATACTCATAACAGGAATAACAATCAAGATTTCTTCATTCACGGCCACACTTCATCGAATCTCTTTTGCAAATCTCATCCACATTTAGATGTTGAAAGGAAATTCAAAGGCTGTGTGAAATCCGTGAGCCAGAGAGCAGTTGAGTCACCTCAAGATGCAAATAAGCATCAACACAACACAGAAAATGATAAGATTTAGACAACAACCATGCGGAGCCACCTGAGATCCATGAAAGCAAGACCCACATTGGAATTACACAACCATTCTGCTATCTGAATAAAATGTTGTTGGAACAAGCGTAAAAGCAGTGCTTGTCTACCATTCATACAATAGATGTAGTTTCAACAACAACATAATTACAATGGCTCCATGTTCATCATTGAGCGACTGTTTTAACGGAAAGTGTGACTCGCGTAGGACTCATACCGATGACCATGGTTGTGCTCTTCCCACGACTAGATTGCCTTTGGTGGTATTTGACATAGAACAATGCATACACCACACATGTACTATTCCAATGAACTAGTGTCTAGATTCAGGACCAACATTCATTGCAGAGAATAACAACTATTATAAATCTCAATGCTTCACTTCACTCTAATCAAACTCACAGTTCGAAGAAGGAATTCCTGAAATGCAAATGGAATTTCATCAACACATTCGAGTAACGGGCAGGATAGGTGCACAGATTATTGACACTCAAGAATGGTGCAAACAAATGCTATATTTCATCAACATATTCGAGTAATGGGTAGGATAGGTGCACAGGTTATGGCCAGTCACCTTCTGGCAGATAGAGAGCAAATGTTTAACAATTGGACAACAAACAGTCGCCTTCTGGCAGCCAGAGAGCACGTGTTTATGGATAGAGGAGACAACCAGAGAGCACAAGCAGTGTCAGGCAGCACCGTTCAGGTGACAACGTGGAGCGGGCTACCAATATTTATGAATAGCCAGAATTTGTTTTTGAATGGAAGTTCAACTTATGGACAGTGAGCCCCAGAGACCAAAAATAGAGACCTATGGATTTTAGAGGTCAGGAATGTTAGGGATGGTAGAGCCAATGTACCAGGACTTTTAACTCTCAACGTTTTTTCACGACCTTCAACACATAGCAGAGGTAATATTTATAACCACATTCCACAGTCCAAGGCATACGCTGCATATTTAAATATGGACAAATGCATCTGCCTCATAATATTTCAATGCTTTCCATACACTAGATTGTGGTATTCATTCAACGCACCAAAAATTATACATATTCCAACACAAATATATACAATGAATTCAACACCAGCACATGAATTAATCAACCAGCAATATCACTACATTGAGAGTTCACGACCCACATAACATTAATGGTCAATGCATAGGTCTAGTGAGAGAAACACAACAAAAGGCCACAAGCAAACAATGACTCAAATATGAGCAGGGCCAGAATTCGCCCGCTCTGATACCATGTTAAACACACATGGGCAGCAAGAGAAATATGAAAGATAAAACATGAGAGTACAATTTTTATTAACAAGTGATATACATTTATAGTACATATTGTGATCGTTGGGTTCCACATCCCAAGGTCTCTTGGACTCCTTTTGTCTATTCAGCTTCCACACTAATCCATTGAGGCTCAGGTGTCCAATAGGATAGATACTTCAACGAACCCAATTTTCATTATAAATCACATTAGAGATTATTATTATGATAATAACTAAAGAAAGACATGAAAAAAAGGTGCAGAAGACAAGTCGAGAGAAGAGGACACAAAATATGGCTCAAGATAGGGAAAAATCCCACGACAGGAAAAACCCTTGATCAATTCATCTTATTATTAATATCAAATGTTTAGGAGAGAGATAAAGTACAATGATTAGACACAAAATTTCTTGCCAATTTGAGGACCCTAAATGAATGCCATTGAACTAGTGAGCAACTCAAAACTGTAATGATATCATTCTATCAACAATGGAAAGTGAGGGTTTCTTACAGTTGACCCTTGTTCCATCCAATTTACCTGAAAACCCTTCTTTAATATGTGGATACCCTTGTTAAACATGGGGTTGTCCATATATTGCTACTTTTATCCTTTCGTGGCTGATCTGACCCTTCTCGACCTCTCTCTCCTGACCTGAAGCATGCATGCAGACTTTACTACATCTAGAATTTACTCATAGATAGTCCTCAAATGCTACGGTTGATTATCTGAGGGAACACGGACCTTATGCAAAGAATCGCCCAATGAAAAATCCTCCTCAGACCTGTGACTGTCTTGCTTGGAGAGACACGACTCTAGTGCAGAAGATAACCCATAAACAAACCTTCGGCCTCCTCCAATTCCACGACTGCCTCAGACATAATTTCCAGTAAGTTGATGTGTCTCAAATGAGGGAGAGGGTTCCTCTAGATATATATAATTCGATGGGGTTGAAGAGACATGACTCTTGGGATTATTGAGCCAGCATAAGGTGGGGCTGACCTTCTTAATTTTCATGTGGAAGAGTAAATTCAAAATCCAGCTTTTACTTGTCCAAATTTAATGATCTTTAGATCGATTGTGGTCCTCTCTAAAAGAGGAATTCAATGTTTCAATTATAATTACCAAAGGAGTTTCCCAAAGTAGAATTTGGCCCTATTTTCCAATTTTAACACTCCCTCTCAACTAGGGAGAATTCCACCTGCCAATCCATTTATCACCATCAATCAACTTGCTGACATAAACCATCCCTTAATATCATCTTTGCTTTGTTGAACACTGATATAATAATGAAGAAGAATTGATCGAGAGAGAGTCAGAAGACCTTAACACTGTTCACTAACAAAATTCAGTCCAGAGGTAAAACCTCAACCAAACTTGATCCCTGATCAAGTTGAAGAACACCATTCATCCTAGTCATAGGGACTATGACCATACTTGATGCTTCCATCGGTAGTGGTATGGTCCCTAACCACTTTCCCCAACTCATTGGCCATATGAGAGGTACTTCCCATGTGTCAGAGACTACATGGGTAGGATGATATTGAATCCATAGCATGGAAAGAATGTATCACATCTTGCTCACAATCACATGTAAGGAAAGGACGCACCACATCCTACAATCACACTTAGGGAAAGGAAAAACCATATCCTACAAACCCAAGGCACAACAATCAATTGTGGGAAGGATCCTACATGTGGGGAAAGTATGAACCATGTCCAATTGACATGCTAACAAATAATCATATTGAATGAGAATCCTACATGTAGGGAAAGGATAAACCACATCCCAGTGACATGTCAACATATGCCTATATGCATCTCTGACTGGGGCATATATAGGAGAAGGTGAACCACTCATCTTTCTCATATGCCATAGGAGAAGGTGAACCACCCATCCTATGCATATGTCAATAAAAATAGGGGAAGGTGAACCGGTCACCCTACATACATGTGTCTGCAATCATAGGGGAAGGTGAACCACTCACCGTACACACATTTCAATTATCGTGGGGTATCACAGGGGAAGGTGGACCACTTACCCTGTACACAACGCACGAATAGGGGAAGGTGAACCACTCACCCTATGGTTGCTCATAGCTCAATAAGTACCCCAATCACCCAGGAGCTCCTAGAGCTAAATGTTTAACTGCGACCCTCATAGTAGGGTCTATCCACAACTCCCAACCTTTGCGTAAAGGGAGATAAATGTGACCTTACCAGGAGGCTTAGAGAGGATTTCCATAATATGCACAACCATTCTCTAATGATGGAGCTTGATTTCTCCCTGCTATGTTATATCTCATATAAGGTGTTTGCTGATGCCAACATGCTTAGAATGATCATGGAACATGGGATTCTATGAAAGGAAAATCACATTATGCAATATACAATGGTGGTTTCCAACACGTGATCAAATTGATTAAGGGGTAGAGATCTCTCACCCAAATGGCTTCATAATAAGCCATGATTTATGCTTTAAATATTCAGCCTAAACAATGCTCCTAGACTTTAGTTCTTGATTCATCCATGAAATAATGGGTGGATTCCAAGAGATATAGCACCTAAAGGTGCTCTTTTAATTTGTCATATTGATAATCCAACAATTTTGGCAAGGTGTTGTAAATGATAGTTAATAGAGATATCTTCATGAACATGAGAGCCTTCATAAGTTGTGTCTATTTGGATCAACAACTTCTCCATTTTATCTAGGAAGAAGTGCATCAAGGCTAAGACAAATCCCTCTTACAAACATTATCAATAGCTTTAAGCTGATCATAGGCTCCCTCTGAAGATCAAAAAAGTAACTTCGCCCAAAACATAACCATCAGGCTATCTGTAACATGTTATTAATCCAAAATCATCAAGTCATCCAACTTCTGAATATCAACATATTATGACATGGTCTTTTTGTTGTAAAAATCATTAGGAAAGAAGAGATGACAAGTCATTCTACTAAGGATTCCATAGCTCCCTTTGAAGACTCATCTCATTTAAACATCTAGCCTTTTTCAATCTTCTCATTCAACTGATAGGCCTCAACAACAACATATCAATATAAACTTATTACTGGTTTCATGAGAATGACTGACTAAACGAATATACTAAGAGATTGGCACCTTCCTCATCCAAGAAGAACTTTTCTACTATTACATGATTAAAGCTAGTCTAATCTTTGAAGTGCAAATCTTGGCAATATTAATTTCCTAATATTTTTAATGATTTTGTTCTATTATTGTACTACCACACGGCATATAATAGTAATATGCTAGCATTTGTATAAAATTATTTTTAGGGATCAATCCTTATGATTGATTGAATACCTCATGT
Source organism: Pinus taeda (assembly GCA_000404065.3). Classification (NCBI taxonomy): domain Eukaryota; kingdom Viridiplantae; phylum Streptophyta; class Pinopsida; order Pinales; family Pinaceae; genus Pinus; species Pinus taeda. The sequence goes on along the minus strand of APFE031540242.1, from coordinate 74,344 downwards.
GTGCAATAAAGAATAGAATCAATTTACCTTCTTATCACAGTTCTCAAACTTGGACGAAAGCTTCTTTTCTACTATAGAGTCCATTTCAACAAATGCTACTATTGGGGATGCTTCTTAGGATGAATAGACTATTGTACATTGTTACTAGTATCCTTGATTGTAGGGAGGTGCCAAGTGATTTGCACCGAAACTGCCTTAGTGTGATTTGCTTTGAATTTTCTTTCCGTAAGAGGTGTACTTCAAATTTTGACACACTTGATATATATGACCTTGAAGAGAATCCTTAAAGGCCTCAAATGATACATAACTATATATATTTAATGTAAATTAAGTACTTTTGATATGCTCTAGTTCGACATACAATCAATATCCAAAATTTGAAGCTTCAACCAAATCTGAATTTGACGCGAATGATTGCCTTAGAAGGTCACCCTACATGTTTCTTCAGAAAAATGTAATCTCATACCTTAAATACACATTCTTATAGAATTACAATTTTTTCCTAAAGAAGATAAATAATATGTTCAAATCAAGATGTCTATGCTAGAGTTAAAACTTTGATCAGGGCCAAGTGCATACATACGTATAAGATTCTGAGGAAGGGGTTGAATGATTACCTTAGGAGCTTATCCTATTTTTTTTTTCAGAAAAATTTAGTGTCATACCATAAATACACATTCTTATAGAATTGTGAATTTTTCCTAAGGAAGATAAACAAGATGTTCAGATCAAGATGTTTATGCTAGCACTAAAAAATTGATGAGGGCCAAGTGCATACAAACATATAAGCCTCTCAGGAAGGGGCTGCATCTTAAATTTTTAGCCTTTTATGGAAATTTGTCCACAAGATATATCAGAAAATAATATTGAAGATTCTACCTTAGTGAAATGAATGTTGAATATCTGATCAAGGGAGGGGATGAATGTATATCCACAAATCAACTAGAGAAGGAGGGACTAATGGTGTTTAAAATTGGCAGAGCATTAATCCTCACACCAAAATTCTTAATGATTAAGTCTGTAGTGCTCCACAAAAAAAATTGAATGAGCATACGATATGTCTATAAATGACTCTCGGTATTGTAGACTTAGTGAATTAGGCAAGGAAATTTCTACCTCAGGTTCAAGCTCACAACAATTTATTCTAGGCGAGATATATCGCACCAATTACAAATCATAGCGACTGATATGAGCTGCTTTAGAGTTTGACCTTGCGATAGAGTTATGTTTAATTATCATGGAACATGCGTAAGTACATCCCAGGAAACTTCAAATATTGAGTGAAATAAAGACATAAATACCCTTTGAACAAGAATTATGCATATGGGCTCCAAAATGCTTCAATACTCAATCTCTTAATTAAGTCTAGATTTCTGAAGCTATAAGTTGTGACCTTGTGAACATATTGGATCTATTATGAGAATATTTCTTTTAGGAGATTAACTTTGGAGGCACAAGGTATGGACACTCTAATGTCCATTGATGTCAAACAAGATTCTTACAAGGAAAACCTTGGATATAGCCTTTCTCTTCCAAATCGACAAGTCAAACCAAAGCATTCTACTCCAGTGTTTTCAAAGCCTGATAAAAATTGAAGTAGACACCATATAAGCTATACCAAAGGTTTTGATGCTTCGACACAAGATGGAAATATAAAGAGTGGTTATGAAGAGGTCTAGCCTACAAGTCACAACAACTTTATACAAAATCTAGGTAACCCATTTTCTCAGGCATTCAATATTTCTGCAAACCAAACTATACAACACAATACATTTTTACTAAGTTTCACTAAGAAAATGAAGACTACCACAAAAAATTAAGGGAAGCGAAGATAAAGGGCTAGATCATGTTCCTTGCCACAGAAACCCATAGAGGATGTTGTACATAATGTAGAAATATTATACACAGTGATACCATAAGAAGATGATCCCATACATGATATAGAGACTCCATAAGATACATACAGTGAATTGATAGCCAACCAGTACAACATCACATAGATCGAAAACATATGTTGTTTCAGTGAGATCGAGACCAAAAGTTATAGCAGTCATACTCAAGTGTGATGTTGTAAGCAACTATAGTGGTACTTGAGAGCGAGATCACAAGGAAGGAGTCTTGTAGCAAGAGTGCAAGCCTACTAGAAAGTTATAGTGCCTTAGACATGTGAGAGAGAACACCTTATCTGTGAGTTTACAACACATTAGAGTTCTCTGAAGAGAGAGGAACACCATGTTGGAAGGAGCCATCATGAGATCATACACGAAGAAGGTCTTATGCCACTGTCATGAGAGGATAAGCCTGTTATCCAAGCCATAAATTATGTGCTAATGATATAAGAAAATCTGCCTCAAGATAATGGCATAGAGAATCTGTCATCTGTATGATTGGTCCATCTAACTCTAACTTGGGCTTCAATTCTCCTGGCTCTGATTCCATGTTAATTTTTGACATGTCCATTCTTCAGTTATTATCATAATAATAATTTCTAATGTGATTGCTAATGAAAATTAGGTTCATTGAAGTATATATCCTATGCAAAGAGCATTTTATCAAAAATTAACAGATATTTTATTGTAGTTTTAGTTCATACTCAAGGTTCAAATCAATGGTCAACTCAAATCACTACGATAAATTGAAATGTGATACCACATAGATTTTATTGTCTTTCAGAAATATTGACAAATTCATAAATGGATTTGTACAATATAAACATGAATTTTTATATGGGAAAATCATGAACTGAAGGATGTCATTTATAAAATTTTCACTATATGGTAAATAGATCCATAACTATGAACCCTAGAAAGATGAGACTTAAAGGAACTCACTAAACTACTTCCTTATTCTAGATCTAAAAATTCATAAGCTAACTAGAGAGTACTAACAAAAGACTAATAAGAATTCAAGGTACTCTAAAAATAGTTGGAAACACATATTTTTGTTCTTCATTGTCTCATGAAATTGGAAAAAAAAACTGTATACACGAAAAAAAGCACACGACCATATTCTGTGATAAGATTACCATTTTAAATCAAATTTTATGTTTCTTCTCTGCAAAGGATTTAAAGCTAACGACTAGGTCTATAATTTGATTCGAATCTCGTGGCTTAACTCTATTGCTATCTTGACATCATTCTTTATCTTTTCCCTAAGCATCCCTTATGTCTTCCTTATCTGGTAGTCACATGGTTTCACGTCCCAAGTATTTTAGAGAGCTATTGAAGTGAGCACCTAGCTAAACTCCAAGTTTCATTCCAAATATTTTCCTTTGAACTCCTAAAGCCATTGTTGGTTGATGATCTCTATGTTTGTTTAGTTAAAAAATCAAAATGTTAAGCCTTTTACAAGATTTCTATTTGTGACAATTCACTCGAGCTCATGATATATAATTCTCCAAACTAGTGTACTTCTAAAAGTGAGCTTTCCTAGCTTCCTTATCTAAGTTAAGTTGTTAACTTGGTGCTTGCATAGGCAAACTTTTTTCAAACACGACAGAAACCAAATTATGGAGCCTTTTACCATGTTTCTGTTTGTGAAAATGCACTTTTGCTCATGCTATCCACATATATAATTATCCAAACGATATTCTTTTGTGATGCTATCCTATATGTGCTGACCTTTAACAAGTCCAAAATGGGTTTTTTGAAATGATTTTAGGGAGAATGTGTTTCATTTTTCTTCCCTCACCTCAAAAATGACCTTATAGACAATTTTATAAAAGGAATTTCTTTAAAAGCATCCAATGATTCATAAATATCCATAAGATACATATTGATACAAATTTAAGATACACATCAATTACACTGAACAAATAATGTCCATTAATAATGACGAAAATTATCCTTGATCCTACTTTTTGTTTTCATCATTTCTTTTCAACTTTAATATGTGTTCCTCGAGAAGGTTATACAAGGACTAGCTATAAATCATAAATTTTGATTTCTAGAAATTTTATGGTGACACAAGTCCTCATTAGAATCAAACTTCTCAAAATTTTGATATCGCTTTATTCCTCCCAAGAGAGTTCTATTGACAACTACCTCTCTTGAGGGAGAAATCCAAGGATTCATTGCTTTTTCTTTATCTTGAGGGAATGTTTAATTCTTCAATCTACACTTATAGGCCTACATTGGTATCCTTTTCTATAGTTATTGTTTGTTTATTTTCTATATTTTGATCATATTCATCAATTGAGAATGGTCACTTCATCTCTTTCTCCATATTTTCATCCCTCCCTTTCAATCAACCCTTCCTCTTTGTGTGAAAAATTCACTAGACTATCTAGGAGAATACTTCACTCCCATTTTTATGACAGGGGATTGTTGAGCTCACCTTCAATGTTACAGGCCCATTGGAATGTGACTCGGGTTTTCATTGGATTCCTAGTGTTGTCTAGCAGATGCTTCCTATGGTTGCTTCGTATGACGTGATTTAGCAAATCATGAAGGGTATGGCATGCTTCTGGAGTCTTTTAATTTTTCATCAAGGTTGTCCAATTGAGCTTTCTTCAAGCTACAAAGTATTTCTTTAATTTTATTTTCCCTTCATATTTGTGGGATTTTATCTTTTCCCATTACTGGAATTTGTCTGACTTTTGGTTTCTTTCAATAGTTTACATCTGAACTCTAAAGTTGTATGTATAGTTAGTGGGTCCATTTTGGGCCTCCTATAGATTTCCAGATTCACAGACTCCAACAAATAAAAAATTTCATATCAGTACTTCATTAAAAATCCATGGACCACCTTGGAACACTAAATATTGATCTTTTTGAAGAAGCTAAAGACCAAAATAAAATAACCTTTTGGAACCATGATGCCGAATGGTTTGTGGGATGAATTTACATCATTGTGAAACAAACTGTTGAATATTGTGAAATATGGAATACCAAAAGTAGGAATGCATAGGAAGAGAATAAAAGAGAAGATAATGGGCACCTACATAAGTCTTTTCCCAAATGGATCTTTGAAATACTTAGTTGGGCAACTTCCTTAAGGTGGGGTTGGCCAACATAGGTCTATTTGGAGACTTTTCATGGTCCCTTTGCCCTATTTCCTTCAAGTTTATAAAAAAAATTCTCCAAACTATTAAATGCACCTAGAATAGTAACATCAAGTTAAAAAATTTCTATGCTCAGCACTAACATTTTTTGTCTTGACTCTTCTCTAGATGGTTAAAGAATTGGGAGGACGCACTTCCCAAAGGATAAATTCATTGTGGGGAGGAATTATAAGTAATTATTTTTGTTTTATTTCCTATGTAATTATTTTTGTTTTATTTCTTATGTTTTTTTTTTTCAATTTCAATTTTTTTTTTTTTTGGGCTACATCCTAGATAAGAAAGGCCTCCCCATCTATTGAGGGCATTCCCCCTTGCTAGAAAATGTACCCAGCAGACAATCACATGTTTGGGTAGCCAAAAAAATAGCTATTCTAAAAAAATCCACTTTAATGTGTTTCAAGGGCTGATCCCTACATCCACACACCCAGAGTGAGTGTAAGAGGGTTAGATGAATACACTGTCATGGTGTAAAATATATTTGTTACTGATCAAAATTGGTAAGCAATGGCTAGTGAGTGCTAAGGAATGTATTATGTATCTCTAAATGGGAAAGTGTAAGACTAGATTCTAAGATGGTATATCAAAAATAATGCAAACAAAAAATTAGGCAATAAATTATGCAGTGATCTCATCTTGGAAGTCACCTTTAAATGAATTTATATACACCATCCCATATGGAAATTAATACTAGAGAACTAGATACATTCTTGACGATTGCATCCAACATATAAATTTCCTTTTCTTCTTTCTAGAAACCATGCCCATTTGATTTTGATTATGATTTGATTCACTTTATATGGGGAACACATAGGATTCCTCATGTATCTGGTGAATACTAGACTAGTAATTTGTTTGTAGTTAACACTGTGAGCTAGTATGTGGCGAAGCCCGAGTAGGTTCATTCTGTTGTTGCAAAATTTGTTTTCTAGTATTTTAAGGTATTTTGGTGATGGAGAGTTGATGCTGAATTGGTTTATAGATTTGATTGAGTAGGTAGTGCTAGTGGTATGAGGAGTGCTTCAGGGTTTTTATTTTGTTGAGGTTCATGTATGGTTTCCTTGTTTAGTAGGAAACAAGTTTCAATGGCACTTAGTTCAATAGAGTCAGAGTACATGGCATCCAACTCTTCTAGTTGTGAAGGCATTTAACTTCACAAGTTATTAGACTAGTTTGAAAGATAAACTTTGGACAATACTATGATTTATATGACTATCAATGTTGTATCAAAATCTTTGAGAATCCAATGCTTCATCACCAATCCAAGCATATTGATATCTGGTACTAGTATCGCTTTATTAGAGATAGGGTTCAAATTGGAGTAATGATTTTTTAGTACATTCCTACATATTGACAGCTTCTATATATCTGGATCAAGCCCTTGGCAAAGGGGAAGTTTGAGATGTTCAAGGAGAGGCTTCATCTAATGGAGAACATGTTATTTGCTAAAAGGGAGTGTTAGTTTTACCTATGTAGCTTAGATTCTTTTGTATGAATGTGAAATTTTACCTGCATATGGATGCGAAAAACATGCATGTGCAGTCCAGTTCCATTTTTAGATGCTTTTTCCATATTCAATAGTTCAATTCAAAATCTATCTTTTCCTTTATTTAGAAGTTGCATGTACAATTAGAGGGTGCAATCTAAGTTTTTACTAGCACTTGTGCACTTAGATTCCTAACTTAGTGAAGGGGGACAAGTCTCTAGGTGGATGCATGTTTCGGTGCCTTAATCTATTTGCATGTAGAGCTACACCTTATTTGGCTTAGTTATCCGTGTGAGGAAGGTGTATTAGGGTTAGGAGTTAATATTGCCAGTAGAGGTGGTATCGTGCTTATATTCAGATTCATTGTACCTATTTTTCTTCCTAGTATATAAAGTGGAAGCTCTTTATGGTTTGAGAGTTCAGTTTTGAGCTGTAGAATTTTGTTTTGTTTTGTTTTGTTTTGTTTTGTTTTGTTTTTTTT
>APFE031540242.1:14318-55159 GCA_000404065.3 Pinus taeda | reverse complement strand
TCACCCCGCATAAAAGGTAAAACTTCAACCTGAAAAGGGAAGTCTCAACCTGTGATGGTTTAAGGATGACCAACAACTCTGGAATGCTTAATGAAATTCCTGGAATTCTTCCAAAACTGGCAAGAAGCTAGAGTCTTCTGCTAGAGGAAGTGATCTCAATTTTGTTCCCGGAACTCTTCCAAAACTGGAAAGAAGCTGAAGTCTTCTGCTAGAGGAAGTGTCCCAGATTGCCATCTGAAGGCATGTTCAGCCATCTTTGTCTCTGGCTACAACTCTGAAACTAGTGTGGCAGGTTGTGGCTCAGGCTCACTTGATGTGGCTTTGAAGCTTGTAGATGACCATCATTTCTCCCCTGTCAGATACAAGGTGAGAAGATGGATAAAACTCAACTGCAAGACTGTTCAATATTCTGGAACAAGTTCTAACATGTGTTTGGAATATCTTCTTGGCTATTGATGCCCATTGCCAAGAAGCGATCCATCCAAGATGAATCTTTGTTCTTGTAGGACGTTTGTTTTTGAAGCATCTGTTTGAAGAATGACTAGTTTTATGACAACGCTTACATGGATGAAGATCAAAACAATGATCCTTCAAATGGCCAACTCGATCACAGTGTTTGCATTTCACGATCTGTTGTTGTTGTTGCTGTGGAAGAGGAGCAGAGTCTGGAACATCTGGAGGTGAACTATCATGGGGAGCAGATGAATTGTCATGAATGAATCCAGCACTCTGAAACTGAATGGGCTTGGCATAGTCTAGAATATGAAAGGACAAGTCCTTGTCATATCCAAGACCAGTTCTGTGCTTGTTGTGGACAAGTTGTTCCCAAGGTCTGATGATAGGCTTGGGAAGTGCAGAATGAGTTTCTGCATCTGTATGTACAACAACTGCTTTATTTGAATGAACAGGAACATTATTGACTTGTTGTTGATGGGTGGTTGTATCAATGTTCTGAACAAAAACAAGTTCAGAATGATGTCGATTTTGATGTAACTCTTCTTGTTGTAGTTGTGATTCAAGTTGTAAAAAATCTATCTTTTCCTTTGCATTTTGTAGACATACCTGAATGTCTGTGAGAGAAACTTTGCTGACTTTTAATGTATCATGAGTAGTAGACAACATTATAATTTTGAGGAACTCTAATACTTCACTGATTCTAGCCATTTTTTCTTTAATGTCAGATTTACACCTTACAACTACTATTCAGTGCAGAAAAGTAATACCTATTCACAATACACAACAATATCCTTTATACATGTGCAGCAAATGATCAGAGTTCAACCAGCAAGCACTGATTACAATCCATTACATGAAAATAAGAGTTTACTCATAACCAGCATTATGTTCTGACAAAACAACCGACAAAACTTTTCTCCATAAAATACTACAATCAACTCACCAAACTCTTTAGGCAGCAGTTGAAGCAAGGAATTAATGTACTATAATGAATTTTAAATACAAAGCCACACTGGGGCAGCAGCAACTGCAAACTTACTTGAATCCTTCAAATACTCCTTCACTTTCTCGGCTAGTGGAAAAGAGTAGTCAAGTTCAATAGCGACTGTAACCATTCATGATAACATGTGGAACAGCTACAATTGTGGGATTATAGGTTCCCAGAGAAATAATCTCATAATCTTATGTGGAACAATGCAGATATATAAACCAAGTCAACATCGCAATTTCAAAGGTTTCATAGTAGCACATGCACATGAACATCCATCTCGGCCTATGCTCAATCAGTACCTTAATGTCTGTCAAATTCACATTTTAACATTTGCATGCGGAAGCTTATCAAACCCCTGTTCACATATTTCATGGTTCATGAAAACTCAATCAATATGTGAAGTTTCCTTCATCCTCATTCAATCAATCCCATCAACTTGAATGCTCTCATAATTCAGATCCATTACCACAATTATATTTACATATGTTGGATTCAATCAAAAGCTTGGCTTAGCAGAAAGCTAATATTCCAAGAAAGCATGACAGCATACAACTAACTTCACTGGATTTATGTAACCAGCACTGAAAAGAGAGAGAAAGCGAATAAAATCAAAGTGGGTACTTCTTTTTATAATAGAATATAGTATATATAAGAAGAGGGAAAATGAATAGCCAGTGCCAAGTTTTGGTAGATTTGGGCACCAACTCTTAACTTCTTACACAGAACAACAGTGCCCCACCATGCATTGAAATTTTATCCTGTGAGAAACGAGAACAATAGCATCTCCTGTAACTGTGACACAACACGGTGTTTGGATTTTACATACAATGTAACTTCCTTCCTGATCACACCCATACCCATCCAACTAAAAACATTCAACAACGCAAAGACCATACAACACCTACCCCCACATATCTAAAACTTCCGAATATATTCCTGTAATAATAAGCCGATGGATTCAACAGTTTTTTTTCTTTCTATTTTCTAAAAATTAAAAGAGGGTATTCCCATAAAACAATGCAGCAGGTTTCTCAAACCATCCACCAATGGCAAGTCAATGCAGCAGGTTTCTCAAACCATCCACAGTGTATACGTGTGTAGGGTAGGGCTCATTGGGGGCGTACTAACTCTCATCGAAGGTACTGCTCGATATATCGGCCTGTCATGTTGTGACAATGGGGAACCCTCCTCGTCTCTCCTCCTTTTCACTCTTGTCATGTTGCTGAGAAGACTATATTCACGTTTAACACCGACACCCTTCACATGCCTTCAGATGTGAACTTGCTTTACGAGGATATGGAGTCCATAAAATCTGGCCAGAGGCTTCTATCGCACACACAAAATTTTCAGTTTCTGGACAAAGCAGCGATAGTGGAACAAGACTCTTCGGAATGGAAAATTGATAAACAAGAAAACAGGAAGCCAAATCCCGACAGATCTAGGTTCTGGAAAGAGTACTGAGTTGGTACAATATCTTGCAGACATGGGGTTTGTCAACAAAGGTTCTTGGGTAATGGAAAAGAGCAGCGCTCAACAGTGACCATTACTAACGGACAGGTGGGGGCAACGCATTATGGACAGAAACATTTATGCATAGTTTCTGAGATTCTGTACCCTTTTTAGTTGAATACGCTCAGAGTCTATAGATAGAATATGTCAGGGTAGAGCAGGTATGGCGGAATAGAAGGGAATAAAGCAGAGGCAGAGGTCAGGGAACATAGAACTGACATATATATAGAGGCTACAAAACAAGTGGCTCAAATTCGAGCAGGTCCAGCAATCGCCCGCTCTGATACCATGTTAAAAAGACATGGTGAACGAGAGATATTATGAAAGATAAAGCATGCATTACAATTTTATTAACAATTTGATATACATTTATAGTACATTTGGTGACCGTTGGGATTCACATCCCAAGGTCCCTTGGACTTCTTTGTCCATTCGGCTTCCACACTAACCCATTTAGGATTAGGTGTCCAACAGAAGCCTAGTTCTAGCACCCTCCCATACTACTTCCAGTGAGACCTCAGTCCGCACTCCATGGAATATTTCCAAAAGGGCCAGTAGTACCAGGATTTTCTTAGCTAAGTCACCTTTGAACCTAGGTTAGGCCCATACAAGCAAACACCTACAAGAAGTAAAACTTGAGGAACTAAAGGAACTCAAGTAAGCAGTGAAATTATAGAGGCATTGTGGTAGTGTCTTGGATAAGTATGCGAAGAATTTGTTGATGAGGCTAGGGAATCTATGTTGATGATTGGACACAGCTAAGGTTTGAGTAGAAGTAAGGATCATGAAACAATAGTTGTCATAATCAGTAGCATCAGGAGAGTAAAATAGATAGAAAAAATGGATAAACAACAGTAGTGGTGAGACTTGCGAAGTGCAAAATAGGAAATTGCATGGCATAGGGAAAGTGTCAGTAACAGTTGGGTACAACAATATAGTGACAAGTCGATAGAAGTAGGCAAAAATAGGAACAAGTGCAAAAACAGCAACAATAACATCAGTGGGAACCATTAACAACAATAGCAAAAGCGTTGTGCATGAAAAATTATTTGTAACTGGGTCATTATCCTTGGTGCGAGATCCCAACCTTTAGAAAGATTTTTCTTCCTTTCAGCTTGACAAGAGACACAAAATGTAGGATATCAGCTAGGGCCAAAACCTATCACTCTTTGAGAGGAAAACCTGCACAAATTCTTCTTGTAGAGATTCCAATTGAAGGATACCAAGACCAATACCCTCGACCTTTGTGCCACTCCAACACTAAGATAGAACTCCTCTTACACTTTGATCCTCTTTAGCTTTAAGACTTTTGGGATTTATTCTAGACTTCTACTACTTCCTCTTTGAATTCAGACCTTATTTGTCTCGTCCTCTCTTTGGTTAGTAGCACCAGAATTATTTGTTGTACCAATATCGAGATCATTTGTTGTAGTAGCACTAAGATATCTCCACTGAGATAGCATCGAGACTGTGAGAGGCTTCACTGTAATTGTACCAAGATTGTAAGATCATCAAGACCATTACTATAAGTGCACCAAAACCTGTAGTTATTGTAGTCATTGTAATAGAATCCAAACAATTCACTGTAATAGCATCTCACTGTAATTTCAACCAAACTATTCACTGTTATTATCTTTGTAATATATTCGATCTCCTTCACCGAGATACTTGTCTTTGAAATTTCTATCTGAACTCTATCTATAGGTTTTAACCCTGTACATAAATTACCTACATACGAATTCAAAAAAACAAAAAAAAACCAATGGCGAGAGTATAACACATAAAATCATTATACACAGATATTTTCCCTTGGATCCCAAAACTGAGACTACCAGATTGATTTTCATTATGTTCCTTTCAATGTTACAATACATATATATACATGCTGAAGCATCCATAAAACCCAATCCATTAACTCTCGATTAGAACATAACCATAGTTTCCTTGACTGGATCTACAAAATACCATGGACCGAAAACCATCGCGCCCAAAACCATGTGCAAAATCCATGCACAAAACCATAGGTAGGCCTGCCCACCTAATATAGGGGCTAGTCGTGGAAAGAATATAACAAAACCCAACAATATATGTAATTAGCATGAGTTCTTGTACCCTTATCTGAGCTCCTTCACCAAATTTGTCTTTGCAATTACCCATCGAATTTCAGAGGTGAACTAAATTTATTGACTGTGGAATAGGACGAGTTTCCTATTTATATTACTTTTTCCATGTATATTAGCCGATATGACCATATGAAGAGTTGTGTCTCCAATTTAGATGATCCAACATGAGTTCTATATTTCATCTTTAAGCTGACTTGAAGAAGGATCGCTTGTGTTTGTATTGGATGGCTACCTCACAATCTTATTGACTTATATACATTTGTAACATGCCCAAGAACGGTCCTTGATACATGAAATTGACTCTCTTTGATTTTTATGACTAGATAAAAAATCCTAAAGGCTCACAATGGGAGCCATATACAAATAAAATTCCTTGCTCATGAAACCCATTAATTAGTAACTAATCGTTATCATAATATATTTTTCCTAAACTATAATCCTTGTGTATATTTATATTATTTAGTTTCCTATTCTGGCAATACAAGAGTGCATTTGGTGCATTATGCTTTCTATATTTGATAAATGTTTCCTATTCAGGTTCAAGATATGAAGGTACCCTATCACATAACTGGGCCTATCACTTTTGCTAATTAAATGCCAAGGGTTGTTGAGCCCATATATATGGAACATGTAAAGCTCATGTTATTTTGACATTTGGATTATGTTCTTGCTTTTTTTAGTCTTATGATGAAAAATTGTGCCAAATTGGAAGATTGCTTGCAGTGGGGTATAATGTGGATCATAATGCACAGAGAAAAAGGAGACAGGTGACATTTTAAAATAATGCACTTTCCACCATTTGATGATGAGGAACCTCCGTTAAATTATGTACACAATTTGTTAGACGTGGAATCTCTTGAACCTATCCAGTTGGAGCTGTATGAGGAAGAAGATTCTGCTATATACACATGGTTTCATGTCAACAAGCCCCTCTGAAAAGTTGAAAAAAAAACTTATAAATGGTCCTAGTTATAGATGGTTGCAACTATCACTTCCCATCATGGAAAGTTTGTATCGTCTCGTAAGACAACTACTTTATGAATTTATTGATAAAAAATATTTCTATCTCTTTGATATGGAGTCATTTTCCAAAACAAAAGCATTGAATATGTGCATACTAGGTATTATGAAGCCAGTGCACAGGAAATTGTTGGGTTAATCTTTGGTCATCTATTTGTTTTTCTCTTGTCATAATTTTCATTTTTGCAATCAAGTTCAAACTTTTACTGACATGTCTATTTTAACAACAGGAGGGCCAAAGTTTGATCCTTTGTACCAATATATGGAGAAGGGTGATGAAGACTAGAATGATTTCAATGATATTAATAAGCTTATTATCCATTCTTTGCTTCAGACATAGTATAGAATTTCATTTCCTCGTCTCTACAACAATAGGCCTAAGAAATTTATGTTTTGTGAATATCATAGTCCCATGGTGATGTACATAAGAACTTAAGATCTAGGTTTAGCAACATTTTATTTTGATCCTCTCATTCATCAAACTTATTTTAATAATACTAATCTCCATGAGGGAAAACTTACAAGGAGGATGATGACAATGATTTTTTTGTTCCAGCAAGCATGGAACCTTCAAGCATGGAACCTTCTTTTTACCATACACCAATTTACATAAATACAACAGTTTCTAGTATTTCATTATTTTTTGCTCCACATCAATTCAGTATGCAATCAAGTCTTATGCGACAAGAGAAATATATTCCTCCTACTTCTTATTGATACAACGAATAGTGGTATGCATTTTTATGATGCATGACACATATGCATGTTCTTTGTGTTCTTTAGTTGTGCTACATGTGCCATGGATTTGATTCCTTGAATGATTCATGTCATGTAGCCCCTAAAATGTTATGTGTTAAATGAAATCCATCATAGGACTCCAAAGGATCAAAACAAGAAATACTTGTTTCATTCCCTTAAAGCTACCAACATTTTCCAGACAACTAAGATAGATTAGGCAGAGGCTGGGCTTCAAGTTTATAAACAATGTTACAGTATGTTGAAAATTATTATTCACCAAAAGAACTGGAATTATCTTCATCTTGATTACAATTTTAATCTGAATCCTATGAAGACACTCACAAAAAAGGAGCATAAGAAGTAATGTTTTGGAAATTCTTTCCATTTATGCTGTGAAATGTTATGACTAACAAAACTAGTTGTCGATGCAAATATTCAATTTTGACTCAAAAATGTAGATACTTTCTAGTTGATAGATAGATTACAATATACATTTTCACATGTAGGGTAGTTAACTAGTATGTATCGCTACAATTATATTGGATTATTCCCCAAATAAGAATGTGCAAATATATGAAGCATTTGATTTATTATTGCTTTAACACTGGGCCTGTTGGGAAAGGATCTGAATGTGGATTCTGGGCTCCAATGTGGAAAGTATTGTTGTTTTTCATATGTGATATAATACTAGTGCTAGAAAGGTGGCTTGGAAACTTGATTGCATGATAGTTTGAAGGTCATCATTCAAAGGGAGTGGCAATATTTTTGGTGAAACAAAGGGTTGAAAGTCATTTTGATTTGGAGCTTAGAGCAGCTATCATGCATGATGCTCTTGATGCAATGCCGGGTGATTTTAATATTTTCCTTCTCTAATAAATGGAAACAAAGGGATGTTTATGTTGTTTGGAATGCATCAATTAGATTGAAATTACCTTGACACTAATAGTAAAGAGGTCCGAGTTATTCTATTCTATATATGTTCATCCCTTAATGGGCATGCTATTTCTCTTATTTTTAGCTCATTTTGTAATGATTAATTTGGTCGTTTGCTTTGAAGTTTCTACATCCCTCTTTCTCCCTCTACATTTTTTTAGTGTTATGCAATTTCTGAGTCTCTTAGTAATTCTCTTAACTAATTTTTGACATACTCAGCCATATTGTGATAGAGGCATAAAAAAAACAAAGCTCACAACATTTTGCAAAATTTGAATGAAGCCTGGTATTGATGGAAGGAAAACATCCCCTGGAAGGTACATGTTGTAAGGTACTAGATTTACCAACATTTTATAGAAGGAATAAGAGTGCCTAAATGCCCACGATTTTTGCCTAAATCTACTTCTCAACTTTCTAGGGTATGTTTGCCTAAAATAAGAGTGCCTAAATCTTGGACATCAAAATGACCTTCTTATTTTGGTAGACTACTATTAATATTATACTACTCAACATTATGTGAATATTCATTTTCTTGGATCTAATCATTTGAACAAACACCAAACACCATAAAGAAAAATATTTTTAAACAATCATTATTTTTTAACGAGAAAACCATTTCTTTTAAACAAGAAGAAATTATTATTTATAGATAGGAAAATTCTTGGAATCTGAAGAATATTGGAGGTTTAAGCATCAAATTCTTGAAGTAAGCGAATCGAGATTTCGGATCAAAGAAGGCTTGAAAGAGAGTCTAAATATTCTCGATCTGGGTGATTTATTTTCCATTAGATAGGATATATGTTGTTGATGTTTGTAGCTAGGTCGACACAGGTCTATGTGTCTAGACATGCAAAATTCACCCAAAGTTTCCTGAGGACACTTTCTCAAACATTGAGTAAGTTGTTATTGTAACTTAGCCTAAGTCTAATTTAGGAAAATAAGGAAATAAAATGACAATTGGATGAGGAACATAAGAGGTTGAAAAGAAACAAAATGTTTTATCGTTTCTCACTTTGTGGAAAAGAAGTGTCAAGGAACATGCTCAACATCTTAAGTCAAAGGCTCACATTCAACATTCTTTTCAAATGCCAGATTCCTAAAGTGTTGGCATTACTATCATTAAGCCACTACCAAAACATGTAGAAAATGAGTCATATTTTGTCATCAAATATTCTTCTCTGAATGAAGAGTGTTTTCCTTCAATGTATAGCAAGCCATATTAACTTAGAACAATCCAAATTAGCCCTCAGAGTGCTTTCCAATTGCAATGTGAATAGAGTATACCATTTATTTTCCATAACCCTTCAAATGTGGCAAGAAATTGTGCTATTACTATTAAAAATGTGAAAAAATGTTTCATTTCATTGGAAAATCATATTTCTAGAGTTAAACAACAAAGCCTCATAAAAAATTTGCTTCGATGCTTGGAAAGCCATATTATCTCAAAAATTTACAAATTAGTTCTCAGAGTGCTTTTCAATTGCAAGTCCTAAATGATGTTTCCTCTCTTGGTATGATCCTTAAACTAAGGAACATCAAAGAGAGCATGTAAAATATTTTCCATGGAAATATGAACAAGCTTTCTCTTCAATAATTTGGACACTCCCAAATATATTGATTCCTCTTAAGAGCCCTCAACATGGTACTCTGTGGAGAACTAGTGTAGGCGAAGAAATGACGCTTAGAAGCTATAGTTGTCTCCAATTTATGGTTTGTGGGGCACTTTACCCTGAGTGCATTGGACAAGTCAAAGAAGAAACACAATATAAAATTTATAAATTGAAGCTTTGATAATTCTCTCTTCTAACATTTCCAATTCACAAACTCAACTTCATAATCAAAAATCAATTACTAAACTATAGCCAATTCTTGAGCTCATTCATCAACATGTAACATGTAGCTATTGCATGCAACAAGACCACCATGTGACTACAAAAAGAATAATGAGAACTAAGTGTACACATAGATGTCATGATTATAGCCAGCATACAAAATCGATCAGGTCTATGGATCACTGAAACATGGATTCATGTATACATAAATACACCATCCACTCTGAGATAATGACATCAACTTTTCAAGAAATGTGACATACCCCATATATCCTTCAATTCCATTGATAATGTGGCTAACACCATTTTTGATTAGATGTGGACATACATGTTCTAATATTTTGGTTGCTTCAACATATTAAACTTTCCTTAGATCATCTTTTGCGTACTAGATTTCAAAATTACCACTTCCTACACCTTCATCCAAAATAGTCTTTCCTTCACATTGGTGCATGTTCTCAAATATAATTGTGTAGTAAGCATACACCCTCACGTGTCACATTTTCGAAAAGAGTTGTAGGGAATCTCCACAATTCCCTTGCTTCCCATGTCTTTCCTTGTACCAAATCACTAACATTCGTTCATAGCCTTTACTAAATAACATAGATTTTCTCTCTACAACATCTCATAATTATAATCAACAATTGCCTCAAGATGATGTTTACCAATATAATTTTCCTCAAGCAAAGGTGTCTCGTCTCAAGGAGCAATTTTCTCATCACCAAACCATTCCCAAAGAACAAATTCCAGATTTGGATGAACAATCAATTCATCAACAGGCATCGCCTCATGTGCTTTTTTATCGTGTGCTACAAACATGTGTCATGAATTCAATCCATCCTATGTCTGAAGGAATTATTTTTTCTCCAGGTCATCACTCATAAATTTCATTATGGATAATTCCTTCGTATTCTAAATCAAACCCATCACAAATAAGATAAATGTCATTCCAAGATCAACAAGATATGGGTGATGGAAAAAGTTAAATTGTTCTTTATGTCAATATAGGCCCACCCATATTTTATGGATTGCAAGGGGATAAATTTAAACAACTGAGTGAAGAGAATTTATATGAATAGCCTTCTCTTCATTCTCATATTAATGAGAGGTCATATTAGACAGATAGGGTTGTTCAAAACACAACATTAGACCAATATGATAAAATCTACCTTGTTATGAGGACGTCATTAATTCAATCCAAAGGAAATTATGTTGATAAAATCACTGGGTTTTCTGGGAGTTGCAATGCTAACTTGGTTGGAAGCTTTGGTGGAATATAATGTTTAAGGAATATGAATAGATTTTCCCCTTCTGGTTGGGGTGATTCTTCTCAAGCTTACCAGAAAACAGAAAAGCTTGAAACTTTTGTGGCAACACAATGTCAAATCAACTTGCCTATTACTGTAGGAGATAAGGGAGCCATATGCATTCTTACTAATGTCATGCAAGAATTACAACTATATGGAAGAATGAACCAATTTTCAAGGCCTAGTTCAGATCCCAAAGTAATGGAAGGTTGGTCAACTAATCTTCTAGAATAATATGGCACCCTTAATCATGATGGGGATGTTCGTATTAAGTTTCATACTTTGGATCAAAGGGTGGGTGAAAAGTTGCAAGATAATGCTTCAAGAAGTCTAAAAAGGTCAACATAATTTTTTTTCACATTTACAACATCCCTCACATTTGTTGGTTCCTGAAGCCCGAGCACTTTCATAACAAAAAATGGTAAAGTCAAGAAGCAAAAATGGTCCTCTCTCTTTTCATTTTCTGATATTAGAATGAAATTTTATTAGAGGCATTGTTTGTTTATTTATTTTCGTTAGAAAAGGGTTTTCTCTTGGTTTTATCTGACTTTAAATTTGTTATATGTATCATGTTGAGAAATGGGAAAGATAATGTGTGACACTTATCTTGCATAAATTGGTGTTGAATGAAAGGATACATAGTTTAACCAAGCTACAGTTTGTTTTGGTAAAGGCAGAGGAACATCTTAAAAAGCTACCTAAGAATACACCATATACAAAGTTTGAAGATAAGTAATATATGGATTTTTCTCTTGCAAATATGTTTATTTGTTTACCCAAAATATCATAGAAAGAAAAATATTGATATTCTATAAATTGTTTGAGGACCTCATTGAGTTTGATTTTTCTGATGTCATGCTTGATTGAAACCTTCTCATATGTCAGGAAGACTTTAAATATGAATTAATATATTCCTGAAACAAACCAGATTCAAATTTGATAGATATAAAAGATAAAAGCAAATATCAATGTTTTTGTTTGATTGCTACTTGACTCTGTTGTGGGTGGGTTAAAGGAAATGGGAGTAGAAAAAAGATGGGGAGACTATGCACAACATGTATTGGATATGATTAATTTGTTGTTAGAGATCCTTCAGGCACCTGAGCCATCAACTTTGCAAATGTATCTAATAGGGATACCTATGGTTTTTAATGTTGTGATTCTTTCACTAACTCATGTTTATTTTGGGCAAGAAAATATTTTAGGAATGCCAGATAAGACATCAGTGGACAGGTAAACAGATTTTTTATAATTGCAATGTCCATTCCATGATATCCTCTCTTTAATTTTTTATTGTATTTTAAACGTTTCTTTTGATTTTTTTTTGTATTTTAACTATGAAATTAAAAATACATGGTATCATGTCCAATTAAACAAAAACCAAAGGTTGAAGATGAAATTAGTATTACATGATATTGATTGGAAGCCTTGTAGCCATTTTCTATTAAACAATTTCATGACTATCATAAAAGTTTACTTTCATGTTGTTATTTGAGCACATGTTGTTTATATACTTCACCAAGTTCATGCATTAGAAAATGAAATTTTGTTGCAAATAACATGACAAGGATTAAACATCACACCTTAGATTATTTGTTTTCACAATTTATCTACAACTTGATATTTTTAGCATGTAAGTTAGTTGGCATGATTGTGCCTAAGGTTTCACTGAAGGTTGAATACTGAGTTATTAAGGTGTTATTTAATATGGTGAAATTTTATATGGTGACTTTTTAATTGATTTGTTTATACACATCATTCGGCCATATTATAATGGCCACTAATGCCCAACTGAAGAAAACTTTGTTCAAGTTTCTTGCTTGTATGGGGAAAAATGGATTTGACATTGTTGATGTTGAGGTATATGTCGTATAAAAGATTTATAGTGTACTTTAGTTTATATTCTAGCATTCATTGTATTTCATGTCTTACACTATGCATTTTACCTTCTTTTGTTTTCAGAAAAGGAACTCAGTATTGACAGTAAGAAGCAGGAATTGAAGAAAGAGGATCAAAGCAATAACACTGGAGTGACAACTGCAAAAAGAGAGAGAGAAGAGGACCGATCTAGTGATACCCTTAGATGTAATACCCCAAATATGACACACACATAGAGACTGATGGTCAAGTCTCTAGAGCTGGTGAATTCACCTGCAATGCCTTGGCAACATAATGATAATGTGTTGAAGTGATGAAACATCATTTCATGTGTAAATTGTAGTCCAACCAATATTAAGTTGGAAACTCATTGTAATACTTTAACATTTCATATAATACAATTTACGTGGTTGGAATTATTTATAGTTACACTTGATATTGTTTATTATTGTAATTAACATATGCAACCTTGCGTTTTCATATAACATGAACATGCACATTGTATGGCATTTTGTAAATTTAGTTGCAAAAGCATACTAAAAAATTTATGTTGATTAATAATGAACACATAAAATCAATTTAAAACTACTAAATTAGTAGTTTATATAATGAATACGAAACTACCAAAAAAAGATAGATGACTACTGAAAATGATAAATTTGGGATTACAAATGAGGACTAAAATTTTCATATATATGACTATTATTATCTAATTTACAGTATCTTATAACACGACCAACATTTTGTTCATATTTCTTTGGTCATTAATTAGTTTTCTAGGGTGATCAGATAGTAATATATTTTGCTATATATTTGGTCATTAATTGTGGCAATTAATGACTAAATCAATGACTAAATTTATGACTAAATATACTACTAGAAGATAAAATTGAGACAACCAATAAATTACTAAGCTAAAAACGACTAAAATTTGGTTGCGTTATAAGATACTGTAAATTAGCTACTATTGGTCACCAAGTGAAAAATAGTCATTTATATGCAATTTTTATTTTTTATTTTTTTAGTAATTAATTAGCCATTTTCTACTAGTGAGCTCACAATCATATACACTCATCTCTGTATAATAATGGTTAAGATACCAGTCTCCAATTTTGGCTTGGTCACTCAGGTGCAAGACCCTTTTTATCTCCTCGCTAAGTCTATGTTGACTCTGACTATTAAGATGTTGTGCAACTGGATGAATGAAATAATCAATAAAATATTTAAATTTAAACTTAGCTGAGTTTTTTTTGACCAATGAGGTCCACTGTATAACTGATTGATTGATTTGTTAATCATCCTTCTTATGTAAAGCTATTGACAACATGTCTCCTTGTTTAAAAAGAAACATATGAACCAATACGAAAGAGTATTTGAACACACCCTCAATAGTGATCTTCATTATTTGTTCATGCATATTTGCATCCAAAAATTGATTGTACTTATACATGAATGCTGGCTTGTGCTCTTTGGAGAAGATGGACATATAACCTAGAATAGTTTCATCTACCCATTGGTCTGTCTAGTAACCTAAAAGGCAAGAAACTAGGGAGATGATTTGTTTGTCTCTCTCTAGGAACATAGAGGCTGGATATGGAGGATTATTTTTGGGAAGCTCAACATCTTTTGGAAGAAATATTTCAAAAATTTGAGTTCTTTGGGGGAATGTGAGTTTATGATATAAATCCATGAGGACAATAGCAGAGAAATAGCTAAGGGAGTCATTCTCGAGAATTAACAACATTGTTTTTATGGTTTCTGGTGTAATAGCGATCAAAATGTCTCTGTTATGGGCCACAACATTAATTGGAGGGGATTATACATATCCTGACACCACATGACCAAATCAAGGAATAAGTGGGTTTGAGGGAACATAAACATGGGCAACATGGATTCCCATAGATTAATCTCATCCTCTCAATCTTGGTATGTTTGTTTTAACCAGTGGCGTAATTAGAATAGACCGAATTCACAGTCTGTATCAGTGATTCTGAAGAACTGGTCTGCTAAGGGGATATGGTCAAGGTCTAGGGTATCAAAAGTTTTAGGATTTTCCTGAGTTGGGGTTTTACTACCAGAGGGATGGTATTTTCTCTTTGGTGCCATATTCTGATAAAACAGAGAGGAAGAGTAACATGATGTTGATAGGATAGATACAAAAATAAAGCATCGTCTCTGTAGGCACGAGTGAGCCTAGTATTTGCTTAAAAATGTAAACACAATTGCTAACATATTACTAGAGCTCAACTTTAAAACCTGTAATTTCAAACACTGGCAATGAAGTTAGGGGAATCACATGAAAGCAATGGAGGGTTTATTTATAACTAAAAATGAATTACCATTAAGATTAAATCATTACAAAACAGGATTTGGGAGCATTAATGGACAGTGGGAGCCTAGTAATGGGCACGTAGCAACAAGTATGGACATGTGGGAGAATATGATTAATGGAGGGAATGCACAGGAAGTGGTGTGATAATCATTTGCGAGATGATGTATTAACATGAGAAGGATGAGTGGATTTCAGAGTGGGGGGTAGTGGTAAGTGGTTTTGAGCGGGGGGTGGGGGGTTACGAAGCTGTGAGGCGATGATGCATCGCAATGGGCCCACCAAAAAGAATACCACATTTCGAACCCTCCCACCACTTTCTGTTAACTCAAAATGGAGGGAGGGGGTGCGAAATGACTTCACCGCCATTGACCTGGGCAAGGAAAAGTATCACCATTAAAAGAAAGCCGCTCAATAATGCTTGGTGACAATAAAATTTTGTCATTTTGTGACTTTGGAATAAAAACATTTTATAAATTTATTACATATAATTAATCACCCTAGAAAACATGATTAAATCCTAATTAAAGCATAATTATGAGTAGGTGCATTTGATCTACTAGCCATTTTATTTTTTCTAATTCTATTTTAACCCTACTTTAGTATATGTTTTTCATTTGACCAAGTTTAGAGTATATTTGGTCAATTTTATTCGTATTCTATCCTATCTAATTCGTGTTCAACCAAGATTAAACAATTTGGTGAACTTATTCTTTAATCTAGAGACAGAAAATTAAATGATTTGATCATGGTTAAACTATATCATTCAAACCAAAATATTAGGTTGCGGCATTTAAACAAGCTGCACAAAAAAACCCTAATTTATTTCTAATGCAAATATTATCCTTTTTTAGTGGCATTTAAATTTTCTCACTTATACAATTGTTTTTCCTCTTTCCATGGGGTCTATTTTCATCAAAATTTTATTGCATTTTGATTCTTTTATTCTAATATTTCTTACCCTCCTTTTGTAAAAATGACTAACTTATGAAAACCAAATATATTACAACATCGACTCCAACTGGGGACTACTTCCTCCTGCAGAATGTAGAGAACTTGTAGATCCATGTGCCTTCTCCTCAAACTAATGGGGTCTCCATTGAAAAGAATTACACACTGCATATAAAATAAAACAACCTGGTGATGTACAAATGATCAATTAATGAAGGCAAGCCAATATTAGATATAATGCTTCAAATATTTCCCATTGACAAGAAATGATGAATATTGTCCTTCCAAGTTCTGCAAGATAAAAGTATTATTTCCTTTAACCTCTCCAATGCCAAAAGGTCCAAACCAGATATTATCAAACTTTCTAAGCTTTCCTTTATCTTCCCTTCTAGCATCGCATCTTAATATTAAATCTCCTTCATTAAAATCTCTTTCTCTAGCCTTTCTATCAAACATAATTTTCATTTTGTTCTGATATTTTTGAAGCTTATAATGAACTTCATATATGTTTTCATTAATTTCTATAATCAAAATTATTCTTCTAGAAAAATCATCGGGTTCTCTTGAAGCCTCAAAAAGTGTTTCTTACAACATGGGGGAAAACCACCCGATCCAGACCTTGGTTGGCAGTTCGTTTTCCGTTTGGTGTAGTGGCTCCAACTAGGGATAATGGGACCAGTTTCGCAATATAAATTATGATAGTGTTGATGGGGTGATATATGATAGTTCGAAGGAATATTTAAGCTAAAAGTAATCTAATCTAAACTAATAATCACATGCATATATCCTAATTTAAACACTATCTAGCTATGACTATACTTGGGAATAAAATTGAAATATGAGATCTACAATAATGTCCTAGAGAAATCGGTAATAAATATCATTGAACTCCAATAAGAAGTTAAATTCTTTTAACAATAATCATTTCAGATAAATAGTTAGCCAAAACGATTGTGAAAGATTTATTGCATAAGAAATTATTCATATATTCAACATAAAATTTAGGCCATCACCATACAAAAGTGCAATAATGCTAACCAAGATTTAAACTTTCATACATAAACAATTTGAAGAAAAAATTATTGTTTAATACATAAATAAAACAAAATCACAAGATAAAAGTACCATTTGTAATAAGTTATGCTCATGTGTTTCAATAATATTGACGTACTTCTAATCAATCCAACACCATCTAGGAGTACAAAAGTGCAATTTCAATAGAATGTGCCAAATAAAATGAAAATAAGTCATGTTCCATTCATTTCACTATAACTTCCTTAAAGGGACAAAGGTGCATGTTTTGAAGATTGTTTCTGATAAAATTTCTGGACCCCTCTCTAAATACATGAGAGGGGTTTAAATACTAAATTATAAATCCTAAGAATATATTATTAAAAAAATTGTTGAGGAGGTTTAAACGAACTTCCTCAAATTATTTAAAACAAAACTAAAATAGAGATAAAACATGGTGACTAACTCCTTTACATTTGATCTTTGAGATCACAGATGTCCGTCATTAGTTTGAGCTATGTCGGTTGACCGATTGCATATTTCAACTGCCAAGTGAACACGACATTAGTCAGTGCTGTTACCATTTTTTGACTGGATGTGGTTAGGTATTGCAGGGTGATCCATTGGTTTTAAGGTTTAACTAAATATTTCCAGTGTGCCTCGCAATTTAACCTGGTCATTTTCCTAA
Source organism: Pinus taeda (assembly GCA_000404065.3). Taxonomy (NCBI): domain Eukaryota; kingdom Viridiplantae; phylum Streptophyta; class Pinopsida; order Pinales; family Pinaceae; genus Pinus; species Pinus taeda. Next base: position 37,393 of record APFE031540242.1, on the reverse strand, counting down.
TTGCTTGCTCTTTTTCCTCTATTGCCTGCCTCCATTGTTGTTTTAATTGTTTGACATTTGGAAGAAAAGCTGCTACAGACTCTGCAACAAGATTGGTGTTGTGTAAATTCTCATTAATGTTTTCAATAATACTATTTGTTGCTGCTGTTGTGACCACTGTTTCCTTTTCTGCTCATCTAAACTGAGAATCCCAGTCTGCAAATAGAATTTCTTTATGTGAATCCTCCAGTTTAGTCAAATCAAACTTCCTCCCATCCTCTGAATTCTACTAGGTAATGAAGTTGGAAAATATTTTCAAGACTTTGTCATATTTGAGTCTTATGTCAATGACTTGACTCATTAACTTGTCACTAGTCTTGTAATAAGGAATTAACTGCGAGACCTTCTAGCATAGAAGTTCATTTTGGTGCATTAGATGGGAGTTAAATATGACCACTTCAATTATAAATTGATCAATTTTCATACGTTCCTTATATTTATCTTTTATTGCTTGTATCTGCGCTTTCTTTTCTGCTAAGCTTGGTTGATATTTTATTTGCATCTGCTCGAATTCTTGCTGGAGCTTGGCTATTTGCAATTCTGCTTGTTGGTTATATTTTTCTTTCTCTAACTATTGTTCCAACAACATAATTTTATTTTCCTTTTCTCTAAGCAACATTTGTACCTCTATTTCTTTATCAATAACCATTGTAGCATAGGCTCTTACAAACTATGATAGTCTAGTAAGGCTCTAAGATGGGTCGATTAGTGAATCTTTTTAGAAAATATCCATTAATTCATTATCAGGAGTAGTAGCAACTGTAGCATCCAAATTCGTCTTCTTTATTTTCCTTTTAACAACAACTTTGTGGGTTGGGCTATAGAACACATATAAAGGAGGAATCTCCTAAATTCTCAAAATAATTTCAGAGTAGGAGTGGCAAGAATGTGCTCTACCTCTTGAGTACTTACAGTTTTGTCTAATGTAATTTTTTGAGTTGCTTTGTGTTGTGGAGTCTATAGCTCAGGTGGTTGTCCCTCTGTATGGAGATTTTTATTAAAATGTTCACATTCTTACCCTAAATCAATCACCAGTGATTTTGTTGATGGGGTGGAGGTGGAGTGAATTTCAGCCTATTTTTTAACTGAGGTTTGCTCAACTACTTTTTCTGTAGATCCGGTTGTATCCTTATCTAACTCCTTAGCTTTACTTCCCCCATTTTGTGACTATTTCTTTGAGTCCTCTAACTCCCTAGTAGACTTCTCTTGGGAGTCTGCTTTTACATCATCTTTAGAAGTTTCTCTGGAGCTCTCTTCTAGGCTTACGCTAAGAGTTGGCTCCCTTATTGGCTCAATATGTGAATTGTCCAATGGGACCTTTAACAATCTCCTTTCTTTGTATTCATGAAAGGATTCAAGATTTTCTGGGTCAAAAAGTAGTGATGTCATATGCTTCGCATCTATGAATGTTTCTTTCTATAGGAAGACATCATCAAATGCATCTTCCTCTTGAGTGAAGGCATTGGCAGTGCCATTTTAGTCATACTTCCTTCCTGGGAATTTAGGTAATTTTAGAGATTTCATTATCTCCGCTTCTTTGCATGCATGCCCAAAATCATGCAGTGAAAATGCTCCACACTATAATGGAATGTAGGCCAAATGGCATTTTTTTGTTCCTTCAATCCTTTGCTTAGCGCACCCTCACTCATTGTTTGGTAGGCTATCTATCTAGCCACCAATTTGTCGGGACATAGTATGGGAGGATATGCGGGGAGGCAATGCTTCAAAATACTATGATATATGTGAATTTTTCTAGCCCAAACCATCTAGCCACTGGGAGGATATCTACTTCAGCTTCCTTAGAAAACCTAGGGGCATTTTGGTTGTAAACCTGTTTATGGATAGGTAGCATGACTCCATGACAAATTTTGTAGAAATGGTGGTGAAATTGAGACTCCCACATGTCCTTATGCTATATATGAATGGGAAGTGGATCCTTCATAATCTACTTCCATCCCATGATAGGAAATTTTGAACCAAAACAGATTGCATCCATCACATAGGCACTCATAAAAAATGGAGGGTAAACCCGCGAAGAGATACTCCTTTTCCTCCTATAATCCATTATCACCTTTGCTAAATTAATAGACAAAATTTGGGCCCAATTCATTATGGTTGCATTTATGACTGAATCTATTAATGACAACCATTATGGGGAAAATTTAGTGCTATCGGACTTGGCAAACATCGTACATAGCATGGCTACTGCAAAACTATGAGGGGGAGAAATAGATGCAGTAGATTACATACCCAATTTGTCCTTTTTGATCTTGCCCTGATTTTTCAACGAAGTCTACGTGACATCTACTGGGTCCTTGTTCTCTTTGGAAAACTTGTCGAGGAACTGTTTGTTGTAGAGTGTTTGTGGCTCTGGTAGGTTGTACATAAGCCATAGGATGTCTGGCAAAAAAGATCCCATAACCTCTTGGCTGCTATTTTAAAATTCTTTGTCTGAGATATTGACCTGATCAATTATCCACTTGAACATATATGTATAAGGGATTATCTTTGGTCGTGCAGCTATGCGATGTAGAAATGAGCAGGCCGTCTCAAAAATTGAGGCATTTGAGGAAACATTACCGTCAATTGTGACCTTTATTTCCAGAGTTCTTGGTTCCTATTCTTCTAATAAATTATACATGGCTTACCATGCAAAGGTTCCTCCTCTACTGGACATCGTATCTGTGAATAAAGGAGTCATTTCTAATTTCTTAGACACAACTGCCTTGCCCTTCTTTGTCATTTCTCTCAAAGACTCCTTCTATGGATTGTTCTTGAAAATGGAGAAAAACAACGACTATCAGATATATAGAGATAACAATGAACGTAAGATGGAATAATATAGATAACTTGAAGAGCTGGTAAGAAAGGAGCTTTATTTGAATGCAAGTGAGAAGATATCGTATCACGTTGAACGACTTTTCACACATAAATGCCATTAAACTTTATTAAATCCCCACTAATGATTTGTTATCTCTTAGCTTTATAGCTCATTAATGTCCACATTGTAAGTTGGGAAGAAATTTTCTAGGGTGGCAAGGCTTTAAATTGCGAAAATGTCAATTTTGCAATGGTGATGCAATATCGCAGATCGCATTATCGCATTATGTTTGTATGCTTTCCTTATCGTTTCTTTTATTTGTGTGAGATGCGAAATGTGGGCCTTTTTGTATCATTTCCAAAACATAGCTTATTTGTCATGTTTTTTTTTTTGTGTAAATCCCTTTTTATTAAGCAACGGACCTAAATACTCGATTGTAATGTATCTCGAGACTAGGTTTGAGTCTCAATCGCATTTCGCAATCTCACTGGATGGTAAGTTTGCGGTGTTATTTTTAATGCCGTAAATGCAATGTGATAATGGAGATGTTGTCATCACAATTTTGTATCTCACACATTTTAAGGTAGCTCATTAAGGTGCACCTTCTATAAATAGCAAATGCGATGCAAGCCTTAGTTTTAATAAGAAATGCCTTAGGGCTTAGTTTATATAAGAAACATAATAGTTTCAAAGTGTTTATCGTGGAGTCCTCTTTTGATCACTTTTCGCTAGTTTTGGTGGATTAGCAAATCTTTCAATCATGCTTCATCGTGGGATTTGTGGGAAAGGCAAACATTTACTAGTTTTTTGAAAAGGTGTTTGATTCATATCTTGTTTTATTCCAAATTTAATAAGGAAAATGCCTAAATGCTAAACTTATTTTTGGAAGGATTTTTTTAAAGGGTCCCCATTTATTAATGTAATATTGACTACTACTATTAACAAATGGCATGTTTTTGAATAGAACAATAATTGGCAATTTACTCGGAAGAACCAGTTATCTCTGAGAGTTTTTTGAAATTTCTAGAAACTTCCAAAATAAAGATGGTTTAGAAAATAAAAATTACATAATATATAAGGTAAGTAACACTTCTCTTTCAATAATTAAACAAAAACCACTTAACTATCATTCTTTTGATTATCCTCTTCACATAGGAAAGTCACCTTCTGTACATCAGTCATTACATGGTTTTAAAGATAGAAATATGGAGGCTCTTCACATATCAGTTTTTGGTATACTCAGTTGTCATAGGTAGAGTCTCTGCTGCTAGCAAGCTTTCATAGCCTTGAGAGGGTTACCTTTTAACCAGGAATGATTCAGTATCCCACCTAGGTCAGAATACAATTTTTTAAAGATAAGCTCAGATTTATATAGTTATTGCCTTTTTATTTTCTGAAATAATTATTTTCTTCAAAATTTCATCTTTTATCCCTTAAAGGACAATGTCTTCGTTTGGTGACCAAAATTGAAAATTCCATTCACTTTATTATAGCTTAACTGAATAAGATGGCTGTTAATGTGACCCCTTGTCTTTTGATCAATATAATCTCAAGCCACTACCCTGTTTTGATATGCAGTATTGGTAATGTTAGCTAGTTATAACCTTATGATCATGGTAAGCTCGCTCTTGATGAGACCTCTTGTCCTTTAAGTTTAAGTATATTTTAGAATTACACTCTAAAAATGAAAACTGAATATATGGGGAGAATCATTGGCTCCTTAAGACATTCTGGATGATAATTGTAGAGTTTAAAGATACTTTTCTGTAAAGAGACTTTGCTTTGTTATTGATACTTTTCTTGACTTGAGTAGAGGCAAGGTTCCTTTCTAAAGTTAAGTTTCATGAAAGATCAAATAATTTTGGTAGAGAACAAGCAATTTCACAGAAACAGAACTTAACCCTATGTTTTATGTTTGAAATTTATTTTCATAACAATCTTTACTTATACAAGCAAAAAGTCAAAAATAAAAAGAGACTATTATTTGCAAAGCCAAAAGTAAATGTTCTTCAACTTGTATTATTTTTTCTAGAAAAATAAAATAAAGGAAATAATATACAGGGAATAGAAGATATCATCTTCTACAGAAAATATTTCTTTAATATCTGCCCATCAACAGGTAGAGATTGTCTCTTACCTGATAAATCCTGCAATAAAAAGTTTGATAGGCATATTTGTTCCACAATTTGAAACTGGCCAAGGCACATTTGTTCGAACTTGGTATGCTTGCATTTTTCTTCGTGGGATTTATCCCATTTCAATACTAGGTCTCCGAGTTGAAAATATTTTGAACTTATGGAATATGAATCGAGGGAAGCTTTAACTAACTGTTGATGATGTGCGTGTGTGATTTTGGCCTTTTCCCCTTCCTGTTCGAGCTTAAGGATATGTAATTGTCTAACTTGCATAGAAGAGGAAGGAGTTTCTTCAATGAACTAAACTAGGGCTAGAGAGGGGATAACTATATTTGTAGGTAGGACAAATTCTTTCCCATAGACCAAACTAAAAGGAGAAGTGCCAGTGGAGGCCTTGTGAGTTATTTGATCTGCCAATAGAGCAAATATTAAAGACTTATGCCAATTATTTTGATTTTGGTAAACAATTTGTTTAATAATCCTTATGAGATTTTTGTTTGTAGATTCATCTAACCCATTTCCACGTGGATAATAGTTAGCAGAGTATTTAAGCTTAAGACCTCTTTTAAGAGAAAATTTTGTCATAGCATTGCGTGAAAAATAAGATGCATTATCAAACATCAAGGCAGATGGCAGACCAAATCTCGTAATGGTAAATTGATCGATGAATTCAATGATTTTTTCAGAATTGGCTACCTTGAGTGGAATGGCTTCCACCCATTTTTTGAATTAATCAGTTGCTGTATGGATATATCTATGCTTCTTAGAAAAATGAGGAACAATCTCACCTATTATGTCCAATCCGCATTGCTCAAATGGTTGTTCAATATTGACTGGCTGTAATGGGAACGCGGGTTTTCTCTATCTTCTAGCAACTGTTTGAAAAAATTTACATCTCCTTACATAACTGTCTGTATCCTTCAATAATGTTGGCCAGTAAGAGCTAGCATGCAGGGTTTTATCTGTAGTGGTATCTCCTCCAAAATGTCCACGAGCTGGTCCATCATGCAGTTCCTACAACACCTTCTCTGCCTCAAATTTTTTCAAGAAATCTAAGTAAAATAGAATCATAATTTATTCTAAACAGCACATCAGTGATGATCTGATATTGTCTAGCTTTTAGCCTCAAGGCCCTTCTCTTCTTATAATTTAATTGCATTAGGGTATATCCATTTCTTATGTAGAATATGATATCATCATAACTTTTGACTCAGTGTCATTAAGGCTTATCTCATAGACTTGTACATCATCACCTAAGTCTTGTAGTGTTGATAAAGTAGATGCTCCTACTAACATCCTGCAAAAACCTTGACCTTTTACAATTTTCACTGGTTTGATTTCAATGTTATATTTTTTGCAGAGCTGTCACCCAATTTTCTCTCTTCTCACCTACATCCCTTTGTATCAACAAATTTCTCACTGCTGAGAATGGAACTATTAATTTAGTGTGGGTTTTGAGGAGAAAGGTCTGAAGTGTTTTATTGATTTGAAAACAACAAAAGCTTGTTTTTCAACACCTGAGTAATTGAGTTCAGCCCCCTGTAAATTAGAGATAAAGAAAGAGATTGGGGCTTCAACTTTTTCTTCATTGACTTGTGTCAATATGGCTGCATATGATTTCTTCGAAGCGAAACTATATAGAATGAAATGATTTGAAAAATTTGTTGTTTCTAAAGAGGGAGCGTTAATGATTTCTTGTTTAATCAAATTAAAAGCTTCATGTTGTGTGTGTTCCCATTTAAAACGAGAATTTTTCTTTATCATAGATTGAAGAGGTAAAATAATTTGTGAGAAGTGAGGGACAAATCTTTTAACAAAATTTATCTGAACTGGGAAAGATTGCATGGATTTGTTTTGATGAGGTAAAGGACTTTAAGAGATTTCTCTTATTCTATCAAGGTCAATGTGAATCGCTACTTTGGGTACAATGAATCCAAGGAGTTTTCCTTCACTTAATGCAAAGAAATATTTCTTAGGATTAAGACAAATTGCATACCTTTGGAAACACTCAAAGATTTATTTTAAATCTCTCAGATGATTAATGCACTTTTTGGAATATACAGTTATATCATCTAACTAGATTACTACTTATTTGTTTACTAAACCTTTGAAGGCTATGTCCATGGATCTTTGTAAACTAGCACTGACATTAATTAGTCGAAATGGCATCTTCTGATAAGAATAAGTGCCCCATTTTGTCCTGAATATAGTTTTCAATTGGTCATCTAGATGTACTAGGATCTAATTATAACCTGAGAATCCATCCACGAAAGACATTAGTTATGAGCCCATGACTCATTGCAATATATGTTCCAAAGGAGGTAATGGAAAGTTGTCTTATTGACAGTGTTTGTTGAGATTGTGGAAGTCTATACATATTCGAATATCAGCATTCTTCTTTCTAACTAGGACAAGGTTGGAGATTCACGTGGAATGTTTGATAGGGAAAATAATATTGGCTTGCAGCAGCTTGTTCAATTCAGATTTAAACTGATTTTCTAAATTAGGATGGATTTTTCTTAAATTCTATTGAACAGGATTTTCATCAGACATCATGGGGATAATATGTTGAATAATAGAAGTGTCATACGTTTTAAGATCTTCATAGTTCCATGCGAAGACATTCTTATATTTCTTCAACAAACATATAAAGGATAATTTCTCATCTGGCATAAGTCCAAGGCCTAGATTAGTATTTTGATATTTAAGGTCAGTTCCAAGGTTAATCAATTCAAATCTTAGAGTTGAACTCTGAAGTTGTGAATTGGTGGATCATTTGAATCTATCCATGAGGTCATATAAATCTTTTAACTTAACCACAGACTTTGGTATAGCATTCTTGGTTGTTTCTTGCTTAAGTTGGTTGTCATTCTGATCTTCGCCAATTATCTGGTCATGATAAGAGCCTTCTGATGCCAAAATCTTATGATATCTAGATCGTTATTAAAGACTCTCCATTTGGTGATATTGTCGGGAATAGAAGGCCTAAAAATGAATTCAATAGAAAATCGATGAGGACTATCATCTCCTAGTGGAATAAGCTTGGAAGCCACATTAGCTAAGAGATTGGAACTTGCATTTTAGAGTCTTGGAATAGGGGAAATATTAAACGTTGTAAAGTGGGAAGTCGGGTTTTGGACTAACGACTGGTAATGTTTAAAATGTCCAGACAAATAATGTATAGTATTTCTTACCTGCTTTATCATATTTTCTGAATCTCCAAACACTTGGAGGTGCTTGATATTAAGGCCAATGGCTTTATAGAAAACTTGAACTAATGCTTCATATTCAGCAGTGTTGTTTGTGAAATCAAATTCAAGTATGCATGTTAACATAGTTGTTTCCCCTTCTAGGCTAATTAATATGTATCCTTCTCCTTCTCCATCATTGGATTTAGATCCATCAAAAAATAATTTCGAAAATAAAGAGCTAACACTAGGTTTATCTACAAAATTTACACACTTAGAAGTATTTGTTCGGGAAAAAAATTCAACTTGAGATACAATAAAGTTTTGCATGAAAGGTGAAGTATAAGCATTAAAATTTCTTAGAAATGATTTTACTGAGTAGTTTCCGATGATATTGTTGTTATACGTAACTGGTTCATTTTCTCCTTCGAGCTCCATGACTATGTACTTTTGATGCTTTTCGCGATCAACCTTATTTGATTTGTCTTTCCATTACATGGAAGTTGCATGTGAGACCATTCAGTCCCAAAATAACCATGAAGCCTTTATAACCAGTCTCTACTAAGGATTAAGCCATAGAATTCAGGAATATTAGCTACAAGAATGTCAATGACTTGGCAAAATTTAGGGTTTGATGAGAGTCTGATAGTAACTTGATTAAGTTCTCTAACAACTTCGACTTGAGATCGCTCTAACTGTACAATGCGTACAATATATTTTTGAGGCTGAACATTCCACTTTGCATAAATTGTTCTAGGTAAAATTTTAGATGAAAATCCTGAATCAACTAAATAGTTTTGTAAGTTTCTATTAAAAATTTTGAAAGGATAAGTAGAGGAGTATGGGATTTAGATCTTCCCCCAATTAGATAAATGTCAGTTGGATCAATTTTGTTTAAACAGGTGCTATGGGGTCTTCTTGTTTCTTGGGTAGCTTATGAAATCACAATAGTAGGAAGAGGTGAAGTAGGTATTGCTTTGAGTTCCTTAAGGAGTAGCTTCTGTTAATGTTTCAACTTGCTAAGCTCATGAAAAGTGATGTTTGCCCTAGTCTTTTTCATATCATTAGCAATATTATATTCCATTTCATCAGATACTATCAAGTTCTGGGCTAAAGGTGAAGAATTCAATTGAGAAGGAGTAGTTTGAGTGGATTTTGGTGAAGATTTCTTACCTGCTATTTTATCCCTGGGAGGTGGCGTTCAAGCCTTTTTCTTTGGATTTGTTTGTGGAAAATCATCAGGTTTTCTACCTCTGGTGGCAACAGGTAGTGCTTCTTGTGTTTCTTCATTGGGAAGTATAAAATCCCACATTCCTTGTAATTCTACCACTTCTTCATCATCAATTTGTTCTTTATTTATTGAAACTTCATCTTCCTCTCCATCTGATTCAACATTTAATATAGCATATGGAGGTTTAGGATCAGCAGGGGAATACCTTTTAAATGGTCTAATAGATTTCTTAGAGGAAGTCTCTGCTACCTGTTTTTTAATATCGACCATTTCATTAGATATGGTTTTGAGTACCTTTTTCAAACCTTCAAGATCAAAAGGATCTTTTGGTGGTTTCTTCTTGGATTCATCCCTAAAATTCACTTTCTTGGATTTTTGTTCTTCTAATGCATTTTTATTATCTACAACTAGAATGTGTTTTCCTAAAGCTATTGCCTCTTTCATATTTTCTTCCAACGTTGGTTTGGCAGCTCTATAGATGAGAATAGATGTGTTTGAATGGAGAGCAGAAATATACCAGTCATTTTGGACCTCATCACTGGACTTAGATGCTACTACTATCTTATTCAATAATTTATTGAAACAAGAGTTGAAGTATTTTATTGGTTCCTTAGGTTTGACTTTCAAATTGGAGAGATCATTGATTAGGGTAGCCGTGGATCTAACATCTCCAAATTTAGCTAAGAACTGCTCTTGAAAAGCATCCCAACTATTAATAGAACCTGATGGTAATGAGAAGTACCATGATCCTGCTGCTCCTTGAAAAGTATATGGAAATAATCTTACAACTGTATCTTCTTCTACTACTTCATTCAAGTTAACGGACAACATAAATTTTTTATGTGTTCCTCAGCAAGTAGGCCATTATCAAGACTGAACTTTGGTAACCATTTCTCTCAATGGGATGGAAATGGATGTAAATCTCCAACCATCCTAACAGCTCCTAGATTTTTCCATGGCCTTTGAAGATTTTGAGCCATTGTTGGTATCTGAGAAGAGGAATATGCCACAGTGTTTGAAGGTGATTGGGTAGAGGAATATGGAGTCCCAGTACTTGTGTGAATCATGATATGGAGTCGTGAGGTCGATGATTGGTCTTGTGATCATATGGATGGAATGAATGAAGAAGATGGTTGTGTTGATGAAAGAACCCCGTAGTTTGATTTAGATAATGTCTTCTTATCTTTCTTACTGCTTGGTAGAGGGAATTTGAATGGTGGGATTCCAATCATTTCAATATGTGCTCTTGCTAACCATTGAGATGGGGTAAACTGAGAGGTAACACTATCTTGGGATAACTCATATTACTCTTGAGATAATGAAATCCCTTGTAATCTATGAATCAAAGATTGGACCTTAGGGGCTTCAGTAGAAGAAGAATGATCTGGCTTCTCTAGGATTTTGGTAGTGGGTTATGTGGTTGTCTTTACAACTTCTCGCTTAGGATTAGGAGATTTGACATGAGATCGAGAAGTTGGAGGTGATGGCGAGGGAGTTTTACTCTTAGAATGACCTGTTAATTTGGCTTTACTCTCCATTCACAGTGAGGCCCTGCTTCTAGCACCAAAATGTTGAAGCCTCGGAAATCATTGCTTACAACATGGGGGAAAACAACTCGGTCTGAACCTTGGTTTGCAACTACTTTTTCGTTTGGTGTAGTGGCTTTGACTGGGGATAATGGGATCAGTTTCCCAATCTAAATTATGATAGTGCTAATGGGGTGATATATGATAGTTCAGACAAATGTTTAAGCTAAAAGTAATCTAATCTAAACTAATAATCACATGCATATATCCTAATTTAAACATTATCTAGCTATGACTATACCCAAAAATAAAATTGAAATATGCGATCTACAATAATGCCCTAGAGAAATTAGTAATAAAGATCATTCAACTGCAATAATAAGTGAAATCGTTTTAACAATAATTGTTTCAGATAAATAGTTAGAAGAAACGATTGTGAATGATATATCACATAAGACATTATTCATATATTCAGCATAAAATTTAGGCCATCACCATACAAAAGTGCAATAATGCTAACCAAGATTTAAACTTTCATACATAAACAATTAAAAGAATTTATTTTTTCTTAATACATAAATAAAACAAAATCATGAGATAAAAGTACCATTTGTAATAAGTTATGCTCATGTGTTTCAACAATATCTACCTATCTCCAATCAATCCAACACCATCTAGGATTACAAAAGTGAAATTTCAGTATAATATGCCAAATAAAATGAAAATAAATCATGTTCCATTCATTTCACCAGAACTTACTCAAAGAGACATAAGTGCATGTTTTGAATATTGTTTCTTATAAAATTTTTGGACCCCTCTCTAAATGCATGAGAGGGGTTTAAATACTAAATTATAAATCCTATGAATAGATTATTACAAAAATAGCTAAGGAGGTTTAAATGACCTTCCTCAAATTATCAAAAACAAAACTAAAATAAAGATAAAACATGGTGACTAGCCCCTTTGCATTTGATCTTTGAGATCGTAGATGTCTGTCACTAGTTTAAGCTGTGTCAGTTGGGCGATTGCAAATTTCAACTACCCAATGAACACGACATTGGTTAGTGATGGCACCATTTTCTGAGTGGAAGTCGTTAGGCATCACAGGGTCATCCATTGGCTGTAAGGTTTAACTAAATATTTCCAGTATGCTTCCGAGTTTAACCTGGTCATTTGCCTAATTGCTTCCTCTTTTTCCTGTGTTACCTACCTCCACTTTTGTTCGATCTGTTTGACATTTGGAAGAAAACCTGTTATAGACTCTGCCACCAGATTGGCGTTGTGTAAATTCTCATTGATGTTTTCAATAATATTGTTTGTTCTTGCTGTTGTGACCATTGTTGCCTTTTCTACTTTTCTAAGCTGAGAATCCCAATTTGCAAAAATAATTTCTTTACCTGACTTCTTTAGTTTAGGAAAATTGGCCTTCCTCCCATCATCTGAATTCTTGCAGGTGATGAAGTCAGAAACTCTTTTCAAGACTTCATCATATTCAAGTCTCATGTCAACGACTTCACTCATTAACTTGTCACTAGTCTCGCAATAACGACTCAACTGTGAGATCTTCTTGCATAGAAGATAATTTTGGTGCATTAACTAGGAGTTAAGGCTGGATGCTTCAATTATAAACTAATAAATTTTTGGACTTTACTTATACTTATCTATTATTGCTTCTATCTGTGCTTCCTTTTCTGCTAAGTTGGCTTGATGTTTTATTTACATCTACTCAAATTATTGTTGGAGCTTGGCTATTTACAATTTCGCTAGTTGGTTAGATTTTTCTTTCTATAACTATTGTTCCAACAAAAAAAAAAAATTTTCCTTTTCTCTGAGTTACATTTTTACCTTTGTTGCTTTATCAATAGCTGTTGTAGCATAGGCTCATGCAAACTGCGACAATCTAATAAGTTTCTCAGATGGGTTTATGGGTGAATCCTTCTAGAAAATATCCATTAATTCATTATCGAGAGTAGTAGCAACTGTAGCATCCAACTTCCCATTCTTTATTTTCCTTTTGACGATAGCTTTTTGGGTTGGGCTTTAGAACACACCCAAAGGAGGAACCTCCTCAATTCTCAAAACAATTTTAGAGGTAAGCGTGGAAGGAATGTGCCCTACCTATTGAGTACTGACACTTTTCTCTACTGTAATTTCTTGAGTTGCTTTGTGTTGTGGAGTCTATTGCTCAGGTGCTTGTCCCTCTGTATGGAGATTTTTATTAAAATTCTCCCATTCTTTCTCTAAATCAATCACCAGGATTTTTTTGACTCGGTGGAGGTGGAGTGAATTTCAGCATGTTTTTTAACTGAGGTTTGATTAGCTGCTTTTTTTATAGATTTGGCTGTATATTTCTCTGACTACTTACCTTTACTTCCCCAATTTTGTGACTATTTCTCTGAGTGCTCTGACTCCCTAGTAGACTTCTCTTGGGACTCTGCTTCAAAATCATCTTTAGAAGTTTCTCTGGAGCTCTCTTCCTGGCTTATGCTAGGAGTTGGATCCCTTATTGGCTCAATCTATAATAGGTCCAATGGGACTTTTAACAATCTCCTTTATCTGTATTCATGAAAGGCTTCAAGATTTTTTGGGTCAAAAAGTAGTGACACCATGTGCTTCACATCTATGAATGTTTCTTTATGTAGGAGGATGTCATCAAATGCATCTTCCTCATGAGTGAATGCCTTCACTTTCACCAGGGTAGTGAAAGCATTGGTAGTGCCCAAAATAGTGCAGTGCAAATCCTCCACACTGCAATGGAAATGTACACCAAATGGCCTTTTTATGTTCCTTCAATCCTTTGATTAGCCCACCCTCACTTGATGTTTGGTAGTCTATCTCTCTAGCCATCAATTTGTCAGGGACATATTATGTGAGGACATGCAGCAAGGAAATGCTCCCAAATACTCTAATATATGTGAATGTTTCCTCCCCAAACCATTTGGCCACTAGAAAGATATCTACTTCAGCTTCCTTAGAAAACCTAGAGGCATTTTCGTTGTAAACCTTTTTATGGATATGCAATGTGACTCCATGAATTTTTTTGTAGAAATCGGGGTGAAACTGAGACTCCCACATGTCCTTATGATGTATATGAATGGGAAGTGGATCCTTCAAAATCCACTTTGATCCCATGATAGGAAATTTTGAACCAAAATATATTGCATCCATCACATAGGCACTCATAAAAAATGGAGGGTAAACCCTCGAAGAGATACTCCTTTTCCTCCTATAATTCATTATCGCCTTCGCTAAATTATTAGACAAAATTTGGGACCAATTCATTATGGTTGTGTTTATGGCTGCATCTATTAGTGGCATCCATTCTAGGGAACATTTAGTGCTATTGGGCTTGCCTAACATCCTACATAGCATGGCTGCTGCAAAGCTATGAGGGGGAGAAATAGATGCAATAGAGTACATACTTGTTTTCTCATTTTTGATCTTGCCCTCATTTTATGACTAGGTCTGTGTGACATATGTTGGGTCCTCGTTCTCTTTGGAAAACTTCTATAGTTACTGTTTGTTGTTGAGCATTTGTAGCTATGGTAGGTTGTACACAAGCCATAGGTTGTCTGGAAAAAAACATCCCATAACCTCTTCGATGCTATTCTTAAATTCTCATTTGACATATCAACCTGATCAATTATCCACTTGACCATATCTGTATAAGGGATTATCTTTGGTCGCACGGCTATGCGATACAAAAATGAGCATGGCATCTAAAAAATGGAGGCATCTAAGGAAACATTACGATCAGCTGTGAACTTTTTTTCTAGAGGTCTTGCTTCATCTTCTTCTAATAAATCATACATGGTTTCCCACGCAGAGGTTCCTCCTTCTCTGTTGCATGTAGTATCTATGAATAAAGGAGTCATTTCTGGTTTGTCAAACACAACTGCCTTGCCCTTCTTTACCATTGCTCTCAAGTACTCCTTTTGTGGATTTTTACTAAAAATGGAAAAAAAATAGCTATCAGATATACAAAGATAATAATGAACGTAAGATGGAATAATAAAGATGAATTAAAAAGGTGATAAGAAAGGAGTTTTATTTGAGCTCAAGTGAGAAAATATCGTATCACGTTGAACAACTTTTCACACATAAATTCCATTAACCTTTATCAAATGCCCACTAATGGTTCATTATCTGTTATCTTTATTGCTCATTAATGTCTGCATCATAAGTTAGCAAGAAAGCTTCTAGGGTGGCGAGCCTTTGAATTGCAAAAATTTTGATTTTGCGATTGCGATACAATATCATAGATCACATTATCGCATTATGTTTGTATGCTTTACTTATCGCTTTTTTTGTTTGTGTGAGATGTGAAATGCGGGCCTTTTTCAATTGTTTCCAAAACATATCTTACTTGTCAGTTTTTCTTTTGTAAATCCCTTTTTATTAAGAATCGGACCTAAATACTCATTTGTAACTATCTCAGGACACGGTCTGAGTCTCAATCACATTTCGCAATCTCGCTGGCTAATAAGTTTGTGGTGTTATTTTTAGTTTCGGAAATGCGATGCGATGGGGAGACATTGTCATCGCAATTTCACATCTCTTACATTTTAAGGTAACTCATTAAGGTGCACCTTCTATAATAGCGATACGTGATGCGGGCCTTAGTTTTAATAAGAAATGCCTTAGGACATAGTTTATATAAGAAACATAATAGTTTCGAAGTGTTTAGCACAAAGTCCTCTTTTGATCACTTTTCTCTAGTTTTGGTGGATTAGCAGTGCTTTCAATCATGCTAGATCATGCCATATGCGGGAAAGGTAGACATTTACTAGTTTTTTGAAAAGTTGTTCGATTTATATCTTGTTTTATTCCAAAATTTAGTAAGAAAAATGCATAAATGATAAACTTACTTTTGGAAGGATTTGTTTAAAGGGTCCCCATTTGTTAATGTAATATTGACTACTACTATTAACAAATGGGGGGTTTTTGAATATCACAACATGTTCTTCATTTGCTTCTTGTAAAAGACTCATGAGAGGAAAATCTAGATGTGTAGGAAATATGGTTTCCTTACCATAAACAAGCTAAAAAGAAGATTTACCTGTTGACCTTTTTGGAGAGATCCTATTTGCCCAAACTCCATATATGAGATGGCTATCCCAACTTGTTCTTTGGTCCTCCAGTATTTTCTTAATGACTTTATTGCGACTCTTATTTGAGGACTCTACAAATCCATTTCATTGTGGATAGTAAGCAGTAGAATAATGCAACAAAATTTGGTATTTTTGAAAAAGTTCAATAATATTGACACTGTTGAATGCTGTTGGATTGTTTATAACTATCTGTTGGGGGCATCCAAAACTAGACAATATATTTTCTTCAATAAATTGAATAGTTATAGTGTCAGTTGCATTTCTAACTAGAATTGCCTCTATCGATTTGGTAAAGTAATATGTGGTAGTAAATATCCATCTACGCTGGCTACTTGATGGTGGATGAATTTCCCCAATGAAATCCAATCCCCACTATAGGAAAGGTGCTTGAATAAGAAATGGAACTAGACAAAGTGTTGCTAATCTCTTCTTTCCAGTAAACATTTGGCATTGAGTACAAATTCTAACCTTTGCTCCTACTTGCACAAAAAATGTTGGCCAATAAAATCCTACACTTAAAATATTGTATGTTGTAGCCCTCAAAGCATAGTGTCCTCCATAAAAACCTGCATGAAATTGATCAATGATTCCTTCTGTCCCACATTATTTAATGTAAAGTAAAAGGATGTTGAGTGGGTCATTCCAATACATATTTACATTGATAATGAAATATTTTATGGCCTTCAACTTTAGTGTTTTACTTCGATTCTTTGTAAATTCAGATGGACACTCAAAATCACTAAGAAAATGCACAATATCAGTGTACCATTCAGATAACAAAAATTTCTCATCAATATGAATCGGACTTGATTAGATTAAAGATGAAGGTTCTTGTAGATTATTCTCTGCTGAAATCCAAGAAGGTTCTTGTGGATTCTTCATTTATGAAATCTAAGAAGGTTCTTATGGATTCTTCTTTGCTGGAATTTCAAAAACATAATTAATTCCCAAGACTTTAAAATTTGACTGAGTTAAGTGTGTAGCCAAACCTTGAAGTTTTACTAACTTTGTGGTTTTGATAATAAGATCAAATTCCAGTATATTAGTAATCCATCTCCCTCGTCTTCCATCAGTATCAGGTTATGTTAACATAGTTTTAACAACACCATTTTCTCGTGTCCTTCTTTTCCTTTGTGGTGTTTTTCTTTTCTTGTGGCTTCGGTGAGCTATCTTGGGTAGACATGCCTTGGCTTGGTCCTTTATTCAGATGGTTTGGGGGCACATTTTCCTTGCTTTGGGTTTGTAGATCCAAAGTCCCGCTTCTTTTTTTTTAAATTCTTGGAGGGGCTTGCGCTTCCTAGGGCAAGGACTATCGAGCAATTCAATCAAGTGATGCACATTTAGTTAAAGGCATATTGATTCGAGGTCGGCTTCAAGAGAGTAAACCCTTTCTAATTCACCCACCTACCTGCGTTATTATAACGAAAAAACATACTCGATTTATAATCCGTGAACAACTACCTGATCTGGAGCTTTCTTCTCAATCTTAACATCATACTGATACTCCGTGTCGAACGATAAAATGTCGATCCTCCTGGATGTACCTATGTAGATAGTTGTGGTACTTGAGCACCAAATTTCCCTCAATATCCTTGATGCCCACCTTCGTGCGATCTGTATGGAAAATATTTGTGAACTTTGGAACATCTTGGACCCTTCCCTACCATAGCGTGGTCCACTTTATGTATTTTTCTTCATGGCTTCCGACAAGGTAGTATTGTTCCTTGATGGTGTATTGGAAAAAGTTCCAAGTGGGTGCGGCTAAAAATAATGAGGGTTCACTCTTGTCCTTTTATTCAGAGTAGGTTTCACACTAGCCCTTGATGCACAGGATGACTTTGAGAAGTGAAAAAGTAATATTTTCCCGATTGGAAAAGTCATGAATTGAAAAATATCCTTCCAATAGATTTAACCATTTATCTACAACATCTGCATCTATCAGGAACTCAAATATTGTAATATCAAAGTTAAATTGGACCTTAGAAGGAGTGGATGTTAGATGAAAGTGAATCACTTGTGGGTAGCCATCGAAGAATCTGGACAAAGTTATCCATCATCACATCCTTCTGTCACTCAAGGGACTCATCGAGAAAACTTTTGAAAGGATCTCTTGACCCCTTGCATTTATTTTCTTCTCCCATGGGAGTTCATCAGGTTTTGTTAGGTTTCTCTTGCAATGATTCAACCAGATCAAGCCCTAACTCCTTATACCCTCACCCCGTTGCGGACATGCAAAGAGAAAAAGAGGAAGAATAGACTGCTCTGATACCAGTGATCCAAACTTAAAAAATAACACCACAAATTACACATATAACCATAAATATATAAATGAAACATAAATAACACTTCATTTCATTAATATCAGAGTATTGAAATACTCTTAAAAGCAGAATGGAAATAAATTAGCTCGGGCAATGGTATCTTATCTCTCAGAAGAGATGTGGCAGCTAAATGAATCTAAAATATGTTACAATGAGGCTCAATGGTCTATTTATTATTGGAAAACATGAGAAAACCATAAACAAAATAAACCCTAACCCCACGAGATGTAACACCAAGAGTTTGTGGGCCTTGTTAGGGTTAGTTTGGCAGCCAAGTTTGCGGCCGTAACTTCGTCGTATTATCTCCATTTGGCGCATATGATACCTTGTTGGAAAGGTATCCCTAAGTACTACAGGTTTTGTCGTAGGCCCCTACCTATGGCTATGGGCCTGCTGTAGACCCAAAAAAACATTGTTTAGGGTGTCAAAACTGCTCTGGAAATTCAGGACCCGAAAACTGCTAAAAATAGTAAATGTTGAAATGAACAAGGAAACATATGAAACTAACTATGGATTCTAGGTGGAATAGGTGGGTGGCCACCAATATCCACCTGTATCAACTTGGTTTGTCTCCCTACACATTATTTCAAAAAAAATTTAAAATGTGAGGTTACATGTCAAGTTTGATGTTTTGCTGAGTGTCAAATTCTTGATGCTATCTATTGGTATTACACTATTTCTTGTTAGGAATATCATCCTCATGGATTATAGAATCACCTTCAGAGACCCATTTTTTCAAAACAATCCTTGTTATAATTTTACCACTCTCTTTGCAACCATCCCCATAGTGTGCATGACAACTATCTAACTAGATTTGAATTGAAGGATGCTCCTGTACCATCGTAGTCTCCTCATCATTTCTCTCTTGATCCGAAGCTTCTTCATCATTATTTTGAAGGGCCCCAAACTATTTCTTCGAGGTGGAGGGAGTGTTGGCGTGTGGTCGAAGAAAATTAGTGTTGGAATTGTTCCTTCCCCTAGTGGATCCTCCCTTGTGATTTTTTGTTTTCCAAGCTTCTCCTACTAAGGGGCCTCAATTTCTTCTTTTCCATTAGTTACTTTTTTGTAGTCCCCAACAATGTGCCCATATTCATGGAATAACTACCACTTGTAAGGGATCTTCTGATAGTCAATTATTCGCCAGTGTTTCCATCGTTCTTGTGTTAGGATGATCTTAAGAGGAATAACTTTCTCCAAATATATCTCAACACAAATCCTGGCATAGGCGAATTTTTGGTCTTTGGGTTCAGCTCGATCTATGTACTTGTCAATTATGTTTATGATTTCTCTTAGGAAATCATAACTCTAGAAAGCAAGAGGTAATATAAGTAACTCAACCTACACAAGGACTGAATTAGGTATATATTCATCACGATCAAATTCCAGTGACGAGGGATTAAGATACATCCATATAGCTCCTGAAAAATATGACCCATTTCTGAATATGAAGTCTCTATCTTCCTTAAGACTGAAGATAAAAGAAGAGTAACCATTCATGCAATTGAAGAAGGATTTTTTTCCCTTTCATTTGTGGCCTCCACATCTTCTCTACCCAAATATCGATTGACTTTGGAGATGGCCACATGCCCATAAACTTGCCTACTAAGGCTCACTCTGCATAAGTCAATGAAGTTCTTCGAAATATAGATGGAAGCACCACTGAAGGAATTTATTTAGATTTTTCCATGAAGAGAGATTTATAATCCTTGGTTTTCCCTTAGAGCGATGGCACCATGGATATAAAGGCCTCAATATTTTCATAAGGAGGTGGTGAATCCCCCCCTATAATAGCATCAATGTGCTTGCAATCAATATATTCAAGATGTAGAGATTAGGGTCTCAGAGCCAAGGAGTAAGAAAAAAAAATTGAAACCTTAGGTTTATAATATTAATTTCTTGCATTTTTAATATCAATGCCTTGGGTTTATAATACTTATCGATTGGGTTTATTAATCGTATGGGCTTATAATATTTATAATCCCTTGGGTTTATTGATTCCTTGGATTTATAACATTAATAATACCTTGGGTTTAATATTAATTAGGGTTTATAATATTAAGGTTTCACATTTATTCTCGTTTATAATATTAAGTTTAGGTTTACAAGGGTTTAAGATTGTGTTTAGTATCACGGTTTGAAATGTTCGGTTTTGAATATTTGGTCTTATAATATTACATTTAATATTGAGTTTTATAATCATAGGATTTATAATATTAATGTAAGGGTTTATACTATGGACCTTAACATTTATAACATTAATCCTACGGTTTATAATATTTATCATAGGGTTTATAATATTAATAATAAATTATTATATTAATATTAGGTTTTATAACATTGAGTTTTATAATGTTAGGCCTTATTATATTTGGTTCAATATTATAGTTTGATATCGTGATTTTGAAATGGTACAAAAATCTATTCGTTGTCGCAGTATCACAAGCATCATTGCAATGGCACAAGTAGTGTGACAATCATTGTCAGAATGATACATTGCATTGCAAGTTTTTCAATGCCACATTGTGACATTGAATAAATTAGAGTTTAATATTCTGGATTATAATATTAGATTTAGGGTTTGTTTTATTTCATAATACTGATTTTAGGGTTTATGATATTAATACTAGTAGTTTCAATCCCTTGGTTTTATAATACTAATACAAGGGTTTGTAATCCCTTTGGTTTATAATCTAAATCCTAGGGTTTAATATTCCCTTTCGTTTATTATCCCTTTGTTTTATAATATTATTTTATTTGGTTTATTAATATCTTAGGTTTATAATATTATTATTCTGTCCCGCTTATAATATTAACATTTAGGTTTTGAAATGTTGGTTTTTTAATATTGAGGTTTATAATAATGGGGTTAATAATAGGGTTTAATGTTGAGTTTTATAATCACACGGGTTATAATTTTAATGCAAAGGGTTTATAATAATAATCTTAATGTTTATGATATTAATCCTATGGTTTATAATATTTATCGTAGGATTTATAATATTAATCATAGGGGTTATAATATTAGTATTAGGGTTTATAATGTTGGGTTTTATAAAGTTAGAGTTTATAATATTTGGTTTAATATTGGGGTTTAATATTTTGATGTTGGAATGGTACGAAAATCTATCTAACAACACAGTGTGACAAGCATCATCATAACATCGCAAGTTGTGTGGCAACCATTGTCATAATGATCCATTATATTGCAATTTATTCAATGTCACATTGCAAAATTGAATAAATTAGGGTTTAAATTCTCGTTTATAATTATCAAGTTTAGGGTTTATTCTATTTCATAATATTGGGTTTGGGGTTTATAATATTAATATTAGAGTTTTTTATCCCTTGGGTTTATATTGGAATGGTACAAAAATGTATCCAAAATCATATTGCGACAAACGTTTTATTAATGCAACAATTGATCTCACAATGATAGTCGCAATATTGCATTGCATTTCAATTTATCCAACATCGCAATGCGACATTACAAAATTTTGGCTTAATATTAGGTTTCTAATATTAGGGTTTCTAATATTGGGGATATAATCTTGTGTTTAATAGTATTCAATGTATATGTTTCATATTAATATAAATATAAATATTAATATCCATTTTTTAATATTAATAAATTTGATATGATGAGACAAAACAATGTTATAAAAAATCAAATTCTATAAAATTAATGTGATTAAATCTAAATAAACTTCTTCTTAAATTACTTCATGTTGCTAAACCTAATAACATAATAGTATAAATAAACTTAACGCCCATTTAATATTCAACCTCATGCTATATTGAACTCCATGCTATATTAAATGTTTAATGGCTAAGGATAATATTCATATTAAAATTTAGGTATATCTATGTTTATATAAAATTTGGTTTTTAATCTAAATATTTGGGTTTAATATCAATATTAAATTAATAATAAACATAAGTATTGAACTTTCTATAGATTTCACATCAATAAATTAAAAGGGTTAATTGGATCCATATCCACAAAACAAATGAAATGTATCATTTATACAACTTGCCCAAACATATAATTTACACAATCTATCTATTGAATTTACCAAAATTAAATACATTCATAAATCTACTGCATTAAAATCTATTTATATAAATATATAGAATAAAAATCTTATAAAGAACATAAAAACTAAAATAAAAGAAAAATCTATCACTTGAATAAAATACAGTTTATTGAATAAAACCTATGCAATGCATAAAATATAATAAATTTAATGCATTGATTATATTGAATCTAATAAATCTATTGAATCAAAGTGAAGCCATACAAATCAAATTTAAATGAACTGAATTCTAGTATAAATATATTTTATATTAAACCAAAATGAACTAAATGTATTATATAAATAGCTTATATAAAATAGATTTATGTTTAATACATTACATTCGATAGATTCCAAATAAACTAAAATAAACTAAAATCTATATGACTGAAAATATATTAGATGAATTTATACAACTAACAACCAGTAAGAATTTCCCATCTACAACTAAAAGATAATCTATATAATAAATGAAAAATTGATAATTTTCCTAGGATGGAGAGTAACCAATGAATCTAGAATGAGTGGAACTATAGATCGTTATCCATTTATACTTTTCTTTGATAAAAATGGACAATATTAATTAATAATTTTATTATTTATATATATATAAACATTGAAATTCTTATA
>APFE031540232.1:4247-16357 GCA_000404065.3 Pinus taeda | reverse complement strand
TGACTTTCTCTCTTTTTGAAGTTTGACATGAAGAGCAAAGGTTTGAGGCTTGACAAGGAGGACAAAATGGCTATTTAACTGCAGATAGCCATGGTGACAAATTTCAGTGTAACAACAAGGGAGAAAGGCTCTGTAGCTGAGTGCGCAGAGACTTACGTAGAGTCCGCAGCTGAGTTTGCGGACCCCTGTAGCTGAGTGCGTAGGGAAGTTTTGAGTCTGTAGACTTGAAATGAAGATCAATAAAGAAGATTATTGAAGAATTCCCGTGTATATCTATTTATCTCTATTTATTTATGCTTGCGGTATATCTTGTTGATGAATAATGTGTTATGAAATATTGATCTAAATGTACGTGATCCTATTGAATAACTGTTAATTGATGTACACAAACATGTTTATGTAAGTTCACAAAGACTGTGATAAATGTTGCTATGTTTATTAAATACTTAAGAAGATCTGCGCGAGATCTGATCTAGGGTTGTGTTCGGGTGTGCATAAGGGGATGAATACACTGTTAAGGTTCCACAAAAGCTATTTGTAGACCTTCACGAAGGTATGTAGGCTGTTTTGACAGGGTTACAGTACCAAGCCCTAGGGGCTTATAGATCTGCACCAAGGTAGATCTAGGGCACTAAAAGACATCACACTGATCTCTGAATGCGGAAACTTGGTTCTAGCCTCCCCCCATACTGCTTTGGGTGAGACTGCAACCTGTGCTATGTGGGTTGTTGCCAAAAGGGCCAGTAGTGTAGGGTTTTGTTGGTTGGCGCAACTAACTCTGAACCTGGGTCAGGACCCCCTAAGCCAACAAATGGTTCTATTGTCGGCACCGGGATCTGCTTAAGGAGATGTTTGATGTCGCATCACTGAAATCTGACCAAGAAGGAAATTGAAAATTGGTTGGACAAAAAGATTCATGAATTTGTGGTGTAGGAAAACAATAATCTACCCCTGTCAAAGGAACAGTGGTTGGATAGATATTTTTATATGGAAATACATGAAATTTTCTTCTACACCTTCCTGATTGAATTATATGAGTGGTTAGCTAAGTTGGCAGATGACCAAGGGAGGTGGAAACTTGATGGTCCAATAGTGTGGACTCCAGAGCTAGTGTGAAGATTGGAAGCCTCTGAACAGAAGATCGTGTGGATTGTCGATCACTGGCTCGATCGAATTATAGGAGGATTTGTTACAGAATTCACAGTTGATACCTCAGTCAGCTACAACAAAAAAGAGCAAAGATTTTTCAAGGGACCGCGAGGTAAGTATTTAAGATCTTTGAATACCTAGATTAAAATGTTGTTGTGTGAAAAGGGGGTTATGTGATTGCCTTTATGTTCGGATCCACGCGAATTGGATGAATCTTTAGAAATCGTGAAGGATCAAGGCTAGAGTTTAGTCCTTTCATTGGACCCCATGTAAGTGACGACGAAGGGGCAAAATGAACTCCACCACAAAGCGTTTTTCAGCTAATCACTCAAGGGTTTCTTCGAATACATCACCCATCCACTCCACCTCCACCTCAACCTCCACCGCATACACCTTCGCCCACACCTCCACCTCTACCACCACCATCCACCATGGAAAACACGATGAAGCTATTGATCTTCAAATGAATAGGTTGTGAGGATACAGATCAATTTTGGTTTGTTGCGAATGTTGTGTAGACAACACAATAGATTATGGATGAAAATATAAAGAACGCACAGTTGGTTACCATTCTACAAGATCACGCACTAACTTGGTACATTAAGTATGGTTTTAATAATCCTCTGGCATCGCTAGAAGATACTAAGGCCACGTTAAACAAAGAATTTACTAAGCCTAAGTCTGACTCGCATTCAGTATTTGGATTTAAGGAAATCACGATGAGGGTTGATGAGGCGCCTTGGGAATTTGATCAAAGGTTGAAGTGTGATTCGAGAAGAAAACATGCATCTCACAGATGGTCAGCATCGCAAATGGTTTATAGCTTCGCTTCTACCCCACCTTAGGATTTCTCTGTCACAACAGAAGATAGGAACTCAGGTAGAAGCCTTGAAAATCACAATGAGGTTGCACGCAACACCCATTCAGGATCTGACTTTGGGGGTACAGCAAATTCACTCCAAGTTAGAGAGCCTCTATTTAGAATTGAAAATCTTAAAGAAAGACAAGGAGACTAAACTAGAGGTGCGTGCGGAAGTTTGGCATCTAAAGTGTAAGAGCCAAGGGCATGATAAAGACCATTTTCCTATGTTTGCGAACTATATCATAAGAGGGGAGTCAATTCCGCTGAAGCCAGAAGCCCCAGTAGGACCGAGCATGGGGGTTGTGCTATGGTGCGCTATTTGTCAGGTTGTTGGAAAACATGCAACAGATAACTGAAATTTTCTTCAAAAGTTCATTCAAACACCACAACAATTGTTTTGTGACTTCTATAAATCTGTGGGCCATAATGAGCACCACTGTCATAGCTATGAACTGATTATGCAAAGAACGCCTACATACCGGATGCAAGCAGAAACTCAACCTCCAGATTAGGGTGCAGGAGGGGCGCATGGAGGTTATCAAGGAAGAGGACAGGACTGCAGAGGAGGAGAACTTGGTAGAGATCGTGGACATGTTATTTTTTATAACTGTGGAACACCAGGCCACTACGCGCTGGAGTGTCAGAATCAGACACGCTTGTCATGTCAATACTGCAGCCAGTTTGACCACACTATAGAAGAATTCCCTGTGTTGATAGCTAAGATGCAGGAAAATATGGTGCTGCCTCAGCAACCTACGCAGAACTTACAGATGATGAGAGATGAGCCCCATGAGAAGGATCAGAGGGTGAACATAGTGCTAAGAAGCGGAATAATGACTAGTGATGATGAGGGAAAACAACTTGAAGAGGATGGATGGGTCTGAAAGGCCCCAGAAAAGGAGGTTGGTTTTGATCTGGAGCACGCGAAGGAAACATTTATGGAGGCAAAGAAAATCTTCACTGAGGAATCCACCTTAGAAAGCCAGAACAAAGTGCAAGAGACTAGCGCACCTGCAGAGGTTGATCCCTCTATCCTTACCACGTTCTTAGAGACCTGCATGAAAATTCTGTGTGATAACAAAGCTCTGAGAGGCCTGCAAGAGTTAATAAACAAATGCGCTAACAAAGAAAATGCCCCTGATGGACACCGTGTGGTTAGAAAAATTGGTAAACATAAGGCCAGAACAGGGCATGAGATGAGGCTCACTGCATAGATAGGAGACTACGAGATGGACCAAGTCATTTTGGATCTAGGATCTAATGCAAATGTTTTTCCTAAAAAACATGGGAAAGAATGGGAAAACCTGCAATACAGTGGTCTCCAATCCAGCTCAAAATGTCGAACCAACAGAAGATCATTCCTATGGGATGCTTATACAGAGCAATTATTGATATTGAAGGTGTGAGCGCGATGGCTGACTTTGAAGTGATAGAGATCATTGATGACAGTAATCCATAACCTGTGCTCCTAGGAATTGACTAGGCCATTGACATGAATGGAGTCATGAACTTGAAGAAGAGGAAAATGTCATTTGAATGGAAATCACTTTGAGTTGTAGTGCCATTGGACCCTGCAGAAGGTTCGTGCTACACTAAACTAATCCGTGACTATGAAGAAAGTGAAGATGAACTGGATCAGATCTACAAAACAACAGCGTGATACCAGACATAGATTAACCCGATGGTGGATGGAAGGATTGCATGGAATCGAGAGAGTTCCTACACCTCTAATTCAGATGAAGAGTTGGAGCATTGGTAGAATCGGCTGCATGAAGTATCTACACTATGTTGTAACATGATGACTAAATCTCTGGGCTGTGTTTCTTCGGAGGTAAGGAACTTACCTTGCTATGATGGTTTAACTGACGTGGATAAGTTTTTGGATGTGTTTGAGCATGAATTCCTTGAGAATCGCCGCTTCCAAGCATTAGATTTGGCATTGTGTGCTACACCAGCACGATGGTGGGGTACGCACAAGGATAGCTTCGATGGCTGGTGGGATTATAGAAGGATTATGAGGTTGTGGTTTGGTTGTCCTAGCACTCAATTGACTGATAAATATGATGGGAGGGATGATCCATGTGATCACCTAGTGAAATGGACTAAAGCTTATGGAACAGATCCACAACTGAAGTGGGTACACTTATTCTACCATACTTTGGACACAATCCCTATGAATTGGTATTTGGAAACAGAGCTTCGCCATGGCACCGCAGAGTGGGATATATTGAGAGAAGGATTCTTGTTGACCTTCAACTTTGAGAACGGCTTCACGAGCATTAATGAAGTGCTACAAGAAATTAAGGGGGTTATCTTCAAAACACTGCAAGAACCTCTAGAATTGGTTCAGCCAGATTGGAGCACCCAATTACGCCATGCACTAGAATGTTATAATGTAACCATTGAAGAGGAGGATGAAGATCCCATAAACGTTAATATTCTAGAGGCAGAGGGGTATCGCAAAGTCGAAGGTCTGTAAGTGGAGAACCTGGACATCACTGCATCATTGAAGACAAAGCAAGTCAACATTCGTACTGAAGGAGAACAAAACTTTGCAAAAATTGGGGATTATTGGGACGATTCCACAGTGGATAAAGTTGTTGAGTTACTCCATGAGTACCAGGATCTTTTTCCTACCAAGTTTCCAGAGTTGAAGGGCATAATTGGTGACTTGGGCATTATGAATATTACTCTAAAGCTGGATGAAAAGCCTATTAAGCAAAGGCCATATTGTCTTAATCCAAAATACAAGGAAAAGGTTCGTCAAGAGTTGGATAAGATGCTAGAGGCAGACATCATAAAACCTGTGGAGAAATCTGATTGGGTGAGCCCGATGGTGGTTTAGGAGAAGAAACAGAAGGGTGAAATAACGATTTGCGTAGATATGAGGAAGCTTAATGATGTCTGTGTCCACGAACCATTCTCGACACCATTTATAGATGAAGTATTAGACAACGTTGGAGGGTAGGAGGCCTACTCATTCACTGATGGGTTTTCAGGATATCACCAGATTACGATTGCGCCTAAGGATAGGAGAAAAATGACCTTCATGATGGAATGGGGATGTTTTAAATACACTATGATGCCATTGGACTCAAGAATGCACTTGCGATATTTTCTCGCATAGTCATCACAACATTCAAAGAGTTTATTCATAAGTTCTTGGAAGTGTACTTTGATGACTGGACGGTGTGTGGACTAGTAAAGCACCATGTAGCAAGTCTGCACTTGATGTTGGATACATGTCACAGATACCATATCGCGCTGGGTCACGTAGTATGAAAGCAATTATTGATGGTGGACCCTGCAAAGATTGCAGTGATAGTAAATTTGGAGGCCCCAAGGAGCATTAAGTAGCTACGCATGACGCTGGGACATATTGGATATTACAGGAATTTCATCAAGGCTTATGCTCAAATTACCACGCCCATGGAGAAACTGTTGAAGAAGGACGCTACATTATGTTGGGATGATAATTTCAGTGCAGTTTGGATGTATTGAAACAGATTATGGTCACCGCGCCGATCTTGGTCTTCCCTAATTGGAAAAAGGAATTTCATGTACATGTCGATGCCTCTTGCATTTCCTTTGGTGCAGTGATAACATAAGCTAGTGATAGAGAGATGGACCATCCTATAGCCTTCACAAGTAGGAAATTATCGAAGGCTGAGAAGAACTACTCAACGATGGAGCACAAAGGGTTGGATATGATGTACATGCTTCAAAAGTTCGGGCACTATCTATTGGTTGGACATTTCAAAATGTACACACATAATTTTGCCTTGAAATACATGGTCAATAAGCCTATGTTGGAGGGGAAGATCTGCCGATGGTTGCTTCTATTCCAAGAGTATGACTTTGAGGTCATTGTGAAGCCAGGGGGGTTGAATGGAGGACATGATCATTTGCCGTGAATCGAAACTGGAGAGGAGCCTAATAATTTGGAGGAAGGGTTGCCAAACACACAGCGCTTTGTGATGCATGTAGTAGACAATCAGTTTGTAGATATTATTCACATTTTGACTACAGGGATGGCACCAGAAGGGTATACAAGTCAACAAAAGAAGGATCTAGTAGTGCGCACTACAGAATTTTTAGTAATTGCGAGACATATGAATAAAATGGGTGCAGATGAGATATTGCGAAGATATGTGCTAGATTTTGAGAGGAATAACATTCTCTCTAAAGCTCATGGAGGGGTTGCGGGAGGACATTATGCAGGAAAGGCGACTGTGTAGAAGATTTTGCACACAGGTTTATGGTGGCCTACGTTGCACAAAGATTCCAGACCGTATTGTAGGGAATGTGATGCATGTCAAAGAACTAATAGATCATCGCAGAGGAACGAGTTTCCACTGAATCCTCAAGTATCTTTGTAGCCATTTTAAAAATGGGCGATTTATTTCATTGGGCCAATTCAGCCCCTAGGGAATAAAACTAGTGCGTGCTATATCTTCACCATGATGGAGTATCTAACCAGATGGGCAAAGTCATAGCCAATTAAAGATTGTACAGGGGCTACAACAATGAATTTTTTGTTTGAGTATGTCTTAACCAGATTTGGTTGCCTGAAGTTGTTGATGAGCGATCGAGGTATGCACTTCCTAAACGAGACAATCAACACGTTAATGGAAGAATTCCAAGTCTACCATCAGAAGAGCACTCTATATCATCCACAGGCTAATGGAACAGTTGAGGCCTTTAATAATATTTTGGAGAATGCACTAATGAAGATTTGTAATGTGAAGCGGAACGACTGGGACATGTGTGTACCTACAGTTCTATGGGAATATAGGACTACTTGTAAAAAGCTGATAAGGCAGACACCTTTTAGATTGGTATATGGTGTACAAATTGTAATGGAATATATTATGCCTAGTCTATGCATAGCATCACTGACGAATATGGCGGATCACGAGGCCTTGGAGAAATGGTTTGCGCAGCTGATGGAGCTCAAAGAGGATAGAGTTTTGGCCGGATTTTGTCAACAAGTATAGAAGGAACATGAAAATGCATGGAACGATCGACATGTAAAGCTTTGCACGTTCAAGGTAAATGATCTCATTTTGTTATATGATAGTAAATTCACTAATTTTCCAGGGAACTTTTAGATGCATTGGCTGGGGCCATATATTATTAAAGACATTACAGATGGAGGCATAGTTCAACTCATGAAGCTGAATGGAGAACCTTTTCTGGGAAGAGTGAATGGAATTCGATTCATGCTATATATAGGGGATCATGTGCAATGACTATATGGTGGCAGGACAGTCTTCGTACTTCAGGCAGTTGCAAGGGAGCGTGGGAATATAAACTACACTGCAAGGATTGGAGGACTACGCAGTAGGTGGGCTACGTGGAAGATGATGAAAATACAACCTATGAATATGTGCTATGGAGAGAGGTGCCATGCAGCACAGAAGAAAAGTGATCGTTGGAGTCACTATTCATGACTTGACAGCCAGAAGACGGTTAAGAGGAGCAGGCTGGTGGCATTTAAGGCCAAAAACTTTGAATATTTGCTACCAAACAACATTAATTGTCGAAATTTGGGGAGAACAGTCAGATTTGAATTCAAAACCCCCTATAAATTCAACATGCTAGCCCAACAAAGAACACTTTCCACCCTTAGAGTTTTTGATGAAATTTGTTATTTGTTTCTCATGAGCCGAGCATTTTGGGAGGAATTCTTTGCACACAGAGACGTTTCCCTTGAATCCCATGAGTTTTTTATGGAGAGAATGACTACCACCAACCCCACTGAAGCTATGAGTTCGGAAGCCGCTATATCCAATGCCCTTGGACTTGAAGTATCCAGTGTTGAAGCTACACCTACGATGCCCACGACACTGAGGTCACTAAGGCCAAAACAAGCCATGCAAAAAGATAAATAGCCTACTGTGACAGAAACGAAATCTGTAGCCAAGGAAAAGTATTAAAAACTAGTACTGATACGCGCTTCCCCAAGGAAGCATGCTGCAACACCCACCTAGAAGAAAGACAAGAAACCAACAAAGGGAAAACAAAAGGTTGTAGACCTGGAGGTATAAGAAGGCCAAGGATCAAAAGACATTGACGCCGAAGGAGTGGAGCCCATCAAAAATCTCCGTCAGTATATCCCTCCATGGAAGGGAAAGAAGAATATTACTAAAGACCCAAACTCGGACAAATTCACCATATCCATGCCCCTGTTAGCTGGGCAGGTTCCTTTTGAAGGTCTTCAGCTAGCGCGAATCCCTCTATTAAAGATGGAGGATTGGGACCTTGTGGATCAAGCTAATTTCCCTCACTTAGCGACTGAAAAATACATGAAGAGAGTTTACTATGAAGAGAGAGATGTTACCGCGCTGGAAATAGAGGAATGGGTCCATGGTGTTGAGCAATCAGGATTGCTCAACTTGCTATGGGTGCCACATTACCACTGCACCCACATTAGCACAATTTGCATACGCCATCTGCACACTTTGCTGCATGATGGGCGTTTATGGCTAGGAGGCCTATACCTATCACCGATATTCTCATTAACAAGATTACACACCTTCCGCATGAAGGTTTGAACCTGGCCAAGGATTTTGGTGGAAAAACAGAGGAGAAAGAGATGGCAGAAAGAATGAAGAAAGAATTTGACCTCGTGAAGAAGGCGCAAGGGTATTCCATCCTATTAATAAATGAACCTGCATTTCAATTAGCCACATAAATATTGGTCAGAAAGGTGATGAGGAAATGTCACGTGAATGAAGTTCCGGCGCAGCATAGTGTCTCTAACGGCTCAGTGCACGAAAGGCATATTGTTTAATTGGTCCAGATACCTATGCCAAGAGTTCCTCGTGAATTTCCACCAGGCCCACGATGAAACTGAGCTATTTCATTACGCTTGGTTAATGCTCTCCATTGTATTGGTTGCATGGGAGCTGCCAGAGGACAGCCAGTTTCCTCCGTTGGAAGAAGGATTGTGGAGGCAGCGCAATTCACCTCCCTATGGGCTACGAAGGACCTCGCACACATCACAGAGACAAAGATCTTTCGGGTCCTAATGGAAATGAGTTTTCGCATGGAAATTAACCAGCTTCCAAGGTTTTCCCCAACCTTGTACACATAGTTGTCATCCTACGCCACATTCAAGGCTAACTTCCACCGAGTATATATCCAAGCGCAGAAGGATCCAACACAGAAGTGGCATGATTTGCCATACTTGGTGATGGAGACCGATGTATAGGAGGCAGTGACATGCTAGCCAGCCAAGTGGCGTGCCCCTTCGGAACTAGCTGTTGGGCCAAGCACAGGTGTTGAGAGTGTTGCCACGAAGAAGAGGAAGGAGGTAGCTAAGCAAGCTGCACAGAAGCTAGCCGCACAGAAAAAGAAGGATGATCCAGAGAAGGCTCGGGTTGATAAGGAATGTGCTGCCAAGGAGAAAGCAAAGCAAGAGTAGCGCAAGACCCAGAAAGGTGACAAGTTACCCTCACCAGAAACTGAAACTGAAGAGATTACAGGGTAAGGTGGTGGAGGCGAGGAAGGGCAACGCACCCCATTCATTATGAAAAGGTGAGAATTGGAACAACAAGTTGGATCGAGGAAGAAGCAGAAGGCTCATAAAACACAAGTTGATGCCCTAGTGCTCATAGAGAGTGATCTAGATGAGATCAATGATAAATTTAGGGACATCGCCACAGTAGTACTGCAGTAGTTGAAATAGTAGTACATACAAACATTAGGAGGAGTCCAGAAGGATCTTCGAGAGTTGCAGCTCCAAACAACCAAGATCCAAGCAGATGTCAGGAAAGTGAGCAATGCAGCAGGAAGTTCGGCATAAGGTCAAAGTACAGGTGCGGAGCTAATTCCGTGGTCGTCATAGGATGTGTGAGTCTTCCCCTTTCCTGCAAGTTCAATCCACGCTGACGTCGAGGAAAAACATGCCCTCCTTGATAGAGTCCTGAAGATGGGCTTGAACCTTGCCGCGATGCAACTGGAGTCATTGCATCCATTATTCTAAGGAGTTTTGGAAGAGCTTCGCATCAGGGAACAACGAGAACTCAGTGCTATAGTGAAATCAAGGTTAATAATCAGTAGTTGTTCATCGAGAAGACGTAGGTTCTATAGGAAAAGGAGGCACTCCAAGCACACATTTCACAACTGGAGTTAGCAATCGCAGAGGCATGTAGGAAAGTACCTAAGCTTCATATTCCTAAAGATGCATAGCCAAAAGAAAAGATCAGGAAGTTAGTCGTTGGTGTGCGTGAAGCAGAGGCATAGGTTAACTGATTTCAATTTGAACTTAACATGAAGATCACCGAGCTGTAATTGAAGATGCAACCTATGACTCTGTCGGAGGTCCAAGATCAGTGTGGACCCACGATCAAGGAAGGACTGGCCACTCTAGATGCCACCACTGCAGATTTCAAAACAGTATTTGAGTAGGCCATGGAGTTGGTAACAAATCTGTAGGAGGATCCAAACTTGTAGAAACTGAATACAGAGATCAGGGAGCTGCAGTGGTAGTATGACAAGGTTAGGGAAATAGCACACTCCATTGCACCAGTACAACGCCTAGCCAATTTACAAGAAGGGAAGAAGCTCCTATCGCAAGGAGAAGTAGCACAGAAGAAGGAGGCCTTGCTTAAGGCCAGGCTGGAACCTTGGTTAGAAGAAGCTTATCAGATCTTGAATATGATTCAGGATAAGCTCAAGGGCTTGCAACAGACACAACAAACAATGAGGTTGGCCACAGAAGGACCAATTACGAAAAAATTAGTCGGAGAGGTCAAGTAG
This sequence comes from Pinus taeda, assembly GCA_000404065.3. Classification (NCBI taxonomy): domain Eukaryota; kingdom Viridiplantae; phylum Streptophyta; class Pinopsida; order Pinales; family Pinaceae; genus Pinus; species Pinus taeda. The sequence goes on along the minus strand of APFE031540232.1, from coordinate 5,580 downwards.
GCAGCTACGCAGAGCACAACCGAGGTTGCAGTATTTCAGGTGGAGCTGGGGGATCTTCGAAGCACCAACCGAGTGACTCGAGGCTGAGTCATGATCTTTGTGTTGGGGGCCTATTGGGATGGGGTCCCCTGGGTCAGTTTTGGGGTTAAGATAACCCAAGTTTTGATGCATATTTTGTAAATGATGTAAAGTCTCCACGATTTGTGGATGCAGAGCGCGTAGATGGTTAGGAATCAAAGGGGTTTTAGCCCCTTGTTTATGTAAAATTTGAGTCGGTTTTGAGACCCACCCATGGTCCACAGACCATGGGATTGTATGTAAAAGGATATAAATAGGTGTGTCTTAAAGAATCTAAGGCAAACCTATGGATAAGAACAAATGAAGTCTTAGAGTGATAGCGCAGAGAAGTGGGGCAGATGGGGGAGAAAGGCTCTACAGTTGAGTGCGTAGAGGCATAGGTAGAGTCCGCAGCTGAGTTTGCAGACCCCTGTAGCTGAGTGTGTAGGGAAGTTTTGAGTCTGTAGACTTGAAATGAAGATCAATAAAGAATATTATTGAAGAATTCCTATGTATATCTATTTATCTCTATTTATTTATGCTTGCGGTATATGTTTTTGATGAATAATGTGTTATGAAATATTTATATAAATGTACACGATCCTATTGAATAACTTTTAATTGATGTACGCAAACATGTTTATGTAAGTCTGTGAATATTTTGATAAATTATTCTATGTTTATTAAATACTTAAGAAGATATGTGTGAGCTCTGATCTAGAGTTGCGTTCGGGTGCACATAAGGGGATGAATAGACTGTTAAGGGTCTGCAAAAGCCAATTGTAGACCTTCGCGGAGGTCTGAAGGCTATTTTGGCAGGGCTATAGTACCATGCCCTAGGGTCTTATAGATCTGCACGAAGGCGGACCTAGGGCACTAAAAGAAATCACACTAATCTTTGGATGCGGAAACTTGGTTCCAACATCCACCCATACTGCTTTGGGTGAGACTGTAGCCTGCGTTATGCATGGTGTTTCCGAAAGGGCCAGTAGTGTAGGGTTTTTTTGGTTGGTGAAACTAACTTTGAACCTAGGTTAGGACCCCTTAAGCCAACAATCCTCATAGCTCCTAATAGGGTAGTAATTCTCCTTGAAGGTGTACTAGAATGAATTCCAAGTGGGTGTGGATGAAAATAGTGAGGGTGTAATTTTGTCCTTCTTCTCACAGTAGGTTTCCCACTTTATATTGCTTTGAGAATCCTACTTATATGTATGATGTGTGCACCTAACAAAAAATATTCTTAATTTTACTTTTTATAAAAACATATAAAAAATCA